>JANJXV010001836.1:0-70389 GCA_024803745.1 Megascapheus bottae | reverse complement strand
TCCATTCTATGACTTCACACACCTCCATTCTGTGACTTCACCCACCTACATTTGTGACTTCACACACCACCATTTTGAGTTCACACACCTCCATTCTGTGACTTCACACACCTCCATTCTGTGACATCACACACCTCCATTTTGACTTCACACACCTCCATTCTCTGACTTCACACACCTCCATTCCATGACTTCGCACACCTCCATTCTCTTCACACACCTCCATTCTGTGACTTCACACACCTCCATTCCGTGACTTCACACAAATCCGTTCGATGACTTCACACACCTCCATTTTGACTTCACACACTTCCCTTCTGTGACTTCACACACCTCCATTCTGTGACTTCACACACCTCCATTGTTTGACTTCACACACCTCTATTCTTTGACTTCACACACCTCCATTCCATGACTTCACACACCTACATTCTATGAGTTCACACACCTCCATTCTATGACTTCACACACCACCATTTTGACTTCATACACCTCCTTTCTATGACTTCACACACCTCCATTCTATGCCTTCACAAACCAACATTTTGTGACTTCACATATCTCCATTCTGAGTTCACACACCTCCATTCGGTGACTTCACACACCTCCATTCTGACTTCACAAACCTCCATTCTATGACTTCACAAACTTCCATTCTATGACTTCACACACCTCCATTCTGTGACTTCACACACATCCATTCTGAGTTCACACACCTCCATTCTGTGACTTCACACACCTCCATTCTCTGACTTCACACACCTCCATTCTATGACTTCACACACATCCATTTTGGCATCACACACTTCCATTCTGTGACTTCACACACCTCCATTCTATGACTTCACACACCTCCATTGTTTGACTTCACATACCTCCATTCTTGGACTTCACACACTTGAATTCTATGACTTCACACACCTCCATTCTGTGACTTCACACACCTCCGTTCTGTGACTTCACACACCTCCGTTCTATGACTTCACACACCTCGATTCTCTGACTTCACAAACCTCCATTCTATGACTTCACACACCTCCATTCTGTGACTTCACATACCTCCATTCTGTGACTTCACACACCTCCATTTTGACTTCACACACTTCCATTCTCTGACTTCACACACCTCCATTCCATGACTTCGCACACCTCCATTCTGACTTCACACATCTCCATTCTGTGACTTCACACACCTCCATTCAGTGACTTCACACAACTCCATTCGATTACTTCACACACCTCCATTTTGACTTCACACACTTCCCTTCTGTGACTTCACACACCTCCATTCTGTGACTTCACACGCCTCCATTGTTTGCCTTCACACACCTCTATTCTTTGACTTCAAACACCTCCATTCCATGACTTCACATACCTCCATTCTATGACTTCACAAACCTCCATTCTGTGACTTCACACACCTACATTCTGAGTTCACACACCTCCATTGGTTGACTTCACACAACTACATTCTGAGTTCACACACCTCCATTCTGTGACTTCACACACCTACATTCCGTGACTTCACACACATCCATTCTGTGACTTCACACACCTCCATTGTGACATCACACACTTCCATTATGTGACTTCACACACCTCCACTCTGTGACTTCACATACCTCCATTGTTTGACTTCACACAACTCCATTCTTGGACTTCACACACCTCCATTCCATGACTTCACACACCTCCATTCTATGAGTTCACACATCTCCATTCTATGAGTTCACACACCTCCATTTGGACTTCACACACCTCCATTCTATGACTTCACACACCTTCATTCTTACTTCAGAAACATCCATTCTATGACTTCACACACCTCCCTTCTATGGCATCACAAACCACGGTTCTGTGACTTCACACACCTCCATTCTGTGACTTCACACACCTCCATTCTGTGACTTCACACACCTAGATTCTCTGACTTCACACACCTCCATTCTATGACTTCACACACCTCCATTCTGTGACTTCACACACCTCCGTTCTATGACTTCACAAACCTCCATTATGTGACTTCAGACACCTCCATTCTGAGTTGACACACCTCCATTCTGTGACTTCACACACCTCCATTCTGTGACTTCACACACCTCCGTTCTATGACTTCACACACCTCGATTCTCTGACTTCACAAACCTCCATTCTATGACTTCACACACCTCCATTCGGTGACTTCACACACCTCCATTCTATGACTTCACACACCTCCATTCTGTGACTTCACCCACCTATATTTGTGACTTCACACACCACCATTTTGAGTTCACACACCTCCATTCTGTGACTTCACACACCTCCATTCTGTGACTTCACACACCTCCATTTTGACTTCACACACCTCCTTTCTCTGACTTAACACACCTCCATTCTATGACTTCGCACACCTCCATTCTGACTTCACACACCTCCATTCTGTGAATTCACACACCTCCATTCCTTGGCTTCACACAACTCCATTCGATGACTTCACACACCTCCATTCTTTGACTTCAAACACCTCCGTTCTGTGACTTCACACACCTACCTTCGGTGACTTCACATACCTCCATTCTGTGACTTCACACACCTCCATTGTTTGACTTCACACTCCTCCTTTCTTGGATTTCACACACCTCCATTCCATGACATCACACACCTCCATTCTATGAGTTCACACATCTCTATTCTATCAGTTCACACACCTCCATTTTGACATCACACACTTCCATTCTATGATTCGCACACCTCCATTCTGTGACTTCACACAACTCCATTCTGTAACTTCACACACCTCCATTGTGACTTCACACACCTCCATTCTGAGTTGACACACCTCAATTCTGTGACTTCACACACCTCCATTTTGACTTCACACACTTCCCTTCTGTGAGTTTACACACCTCCATTCTGTGAATTCACACACCTCCATTGTTTGACTTCACACACCTGTATTCTTTGACTTCACACACCTCCATTCCATTTCTTCTCATACCTCCATTCTATGAGTTCACACAACTCCATTCTATGAGTTCACACATCACCATTTTGACTTCACACACCTTCATTATATGACTTCACACACCTCCATTCTATGACTTCACAAACCTCCCTTCTGTGACTTCACACATCTCCATTCTGAGTTCACAAACCTCCATTCGGTGACTTCACACACCTACATTCTGACTTCACAAACCACCATTCTATGACTTCACACACCTCCATTCTATGAGTTCACACACCTCCATTCTGTGACTTCACACACCTCCATTCTGAGTTCATACACCTCCATTCTGTGACTTCACACACCTACATTCGGTGACTTCACACACCTCCATTCTGTGACTTCACACACCTCCATTTTGACTTCACACTCTTCCATTATGTGACTTCACACACCTCCATTCTGTGACTTCACACACCGCCATTCTTGGACTTCACACACCTCCATTCCATGACTTCACACACCTCCATTCTATGACTTCACACACCTCCATTCTGTGACTTCACACACCTCCATTCTGTGACTTCACACACCTAGATTCTCTGACTTCACACACCTCCATTCTATGACTTCACATAACTCCATTCTGTGACTTCACACACCTGCGTTCTATGACTTCACACACCTCCATTCTGTGACTTCACACACCATTATTCTGAGTTCACACACCTCCATTCTGTGACTTCACACACCTCCATTCTGTGACTTCACACACCTCCATTCTATGACTTCACACACCTCAATTCTGTGACTTCACACACCTCCATTCTATGACTTCACACACCTCCATATTGTGACTTCACCCATCTCCATTTGTGACCTCACACGCTACCATTTTGACTTCACAAACCTCCATTCTGTGACTTCACAAACCTCTATTCTGTGACTTCACACACCTCCATTTTGACTTCACACACTTCCCTTCTGTGACTTCACACACCTCTATTCTGTGACTTCACACACCTCCACTGTTTGACTTCACACACCTCTATTCTTTGACTTCACACACCTCCATTCCATGACTTCACACACCTCCATTCTATGAGTTCACACATCTCCATTCTAAGAGTTCACACACCTCCATTTGGACTTCACACACCTCCATTCTATGACTTCTCACACCTTCATTCTTACTTCAGAAACATCCATTCCATGACTTCACACACCTCCCTTCTATGGCATCACAAACCTCGGTTCTGTGACTTCACACACCTCCAATCTGAGTTCACACACCTCCATTCTCTGACTTCACTCACCTCCATTCTGACTTCACACACCTCCATTCTATGACTTCACACACTTCCATTCTATGACTTCACACATCTCCATTCTGTGATTTCACACACCTCCATTCTGTGACTTCACACACCTAGATTCTCTGACTTCACACACCTCCCTTCTATGACTTCACACACCTCGATTCTCTGACTTCAAAAACCTCCATTCTATAACTTCACACACCTCCATTCGGTGACTTCACACACCTCCATTCTGACTTCACACACCTCCATTCTGTGACTTCACCCACCTACATTTGTGACTTCACACACCACCATTTTGAGTTCACACACCTCCATTCTGTGACTTCACACACCTCCATTCTGTGAATTCACACACCTCCATTTTGACTTCACACACTTCCATTCTCTGACTTCACACACCTCCATTCTATGACTTCGCACACCTCCATTCTGACTTCACACACCTCCATTCTGTGACTTCACACACCTCCATTCCGTGACTTCACACAACTCCATTCGATGACTTCACACACCTCCATTATGACTTCACACACTTCCCTTCTGTGACTTCACACACCTCCATTCTGTGACTTCACACACCTCCATTGTTTGACTTCACACACCTCTATTCTTTGACTTCACACACCTCCATTCCATGATTTCACACACCTCCATTCTATGAGTTCACACACCTCCATTCTATGAGTTCACACACCACATTTTGACTTCACACACCTCCATTCTATGACTTCACACACCTCCATTCTATGCCTTCACAAACCAACATTTTGTGACTTTACATATGTCCATTCTGAGTTCACACACGTCCATTCGGTGACTTCACACACCTCCATTCTGACTTCACAAACCTCCATTCTATGACTTCACAAACTTCCATTCTATGACTTCACACACCTCCCTTCTGTGACTTCACACACATCCATTCTGAGTTCACACACCTCCATTCTGTGACTTCACACACCTCCATTCTGTGACTTCACACACCTCCATTCTATGACTTCACACACATCCATTTTGGCATCACACACTTCCATTCTGTGACTTCACACACCTCCATTCTATGACTTCACACACCTCCATTGTTTGACTTCACATACCTCCATTCTTGGACTTCACACACTTCCATTCTATGACTTCACACACCTCCATTCTGTGACTTCACACACCTCCGTTCTGTGACTTCACACACCTCCGTTCTATGACTTCACACACCTCGATTCTCTGACTTCACAAACCTCCATTCTATGACTTCACACACCTCCATTCTGTGACTTCACACACCTCCATTCTGTGACTTCACACACCTCCATTTTGACTTCACACACTTCCATTCTCTGACTTCACACACCTCCATTCCATGACTTCGCACACCTCCATTCTGACTTCACACATCTCAATTCTGTGACTTCACACACCTCCATTCCGTGACTTCACACAACTCCATTCGATTACTTCACACACCTCCATTTTGACTTCACACACTTCCCTTCTGTGACTTCACACACCTCCATTCTGTGACTTCACACGCCTCCATTGTTTTACTTCACATACCTCCATTCTATGAGTTCACACATCTCTATTCTATCAGTTCACACACCTCCATTTTGACATCACACACTTCCATTCTATGACTACGCACACCTCCATTCTGTGACTTCACACAACTCCATTCTGTTACTTCACACACCTCCATTGTGACTTCACACACCTCCATTCTGAGTTGACACACCTCCATTCTGTGACTTCACACACCTCCATTTTGACTTCACACACTTCCCTTCTGTGACTTTACACACCTCCATTCTGTGAATTCACACACCTCCATTGTTTGTCTTCACACACCTCTATTCTTTGAGTTCACACACCTCCATTCCATTTCTTCACATACCTCCATTCTATGAGTTCACACAACTCCATTCTATGAGTTCACACATCACCATTTTGACTTCACACACCTTCATTATATGACTTCACACACCTCCATTCTATGACTTCACAAACCTACCTTCTGTGACTTCACACATCTCCATTCTGAGTTCACACACCTCCATTCGGTGACTTCACACACCTCCATTCTGACTTCACAAACCACCATTCTATGACTTCACACACCTCCATTCTATGACTTCACACACCTCCATTCTGTGACTTCACACACCTCCATTCTGAGTTCATACACCTCCATTCTGTGACTTCACACACCTACATTCGGTGACTTCACACACCTCCATTCTGTGACTTCACACATCTCCATTTTGACTTCACACACTTCCATTATGTGACTTCACACACCTCCATTCTGTGACTTCACACACCTCCATTCTTGGACTTCACATACCTCCATTCCATGACTTCACACACCTCCATTCTATGACTTCACACACCTCCATTCTGTGACTTCACACACCTCCATTCTGTGACTTCACACACCTAGATTCTCTGACTTCACACTCCTCCATTCTATGACTTCACATAACTCCATTCTGTGACTTCACACACCTGCGTTCTATGACTTCACACACCTCCATTCTGTGACTTCACACACCACTATTCTGAGTTCACACACCTCCATTCTGTGACTTCACACACCTCCATTCTGTGACTTCACACACCTCCATTCTATGACTTCACACACCTCAATTCTGTGACTTCACACACCTCCATTCTATGACTTCACACACCTCCATATTGTGACTTCAGCCATCTCCATTTGTGACCTCACACGCTACCATTTTGACTTCACAAACCTCCATTCTGTGACTTCACACACCTCCATTTTGACTTCACACACTTCCCTTCTGTGACTTCACACACCTCTATTCTGTGACTTCACACACCTCCATTGTTTGACTTCACACACCTCTATTCTTTGACTTCACACACCTCCATTCCATGACTTCACACACCTCCATTCTATGAGTTCACACATCTCCATTCTAAGAGTTCACACACCTCCATTTGGACTTCACACACCTCCATTCTATGACTTCTCACACCTTCATTCTTACTTCAGAAACATCCATTCTATGACTTCACACACCTCCCTTCTATGGCATCACAAACCTCGGTTCTGTGACTTCACACACCTCCATTCTGAGTTCACACACCTCCATTCTCTGACTTCACTCACCTCCATTCTGACTTCACACACCTCCATTCTATGACTTCACACACTTCCATTCTATGACTTCACACATCTCCATTCTGTGATTTCACACACCTCCATTCTGTGACTTCACACACCTAGATTCTCTGACTTCACACACCTCCCTTCTATGACTTCACACACCTCGATTCTCTGACTTCACAAACCTCCATTCTATATCTTCACACACCTCCATTCGGTGACTTCACACACCTCCATTCTGACTTCACACACATCCATTCTGTGACTTCACCCACCTACATTTGTGACTTCACACACCACCATTTTGAGTTCACACACCTCCATTCTGTGACTTCACACACCTCCATTCTGTGAATTCACACACCTCCATTTTGACTTCACACACTTCCATTCTCTGACTTCACACACCTCCATTCTATGACTTCGCACACCTCCATTCTGACTTCACACACCTCCATTCTGTGACTTCACACACCTCCATTCCGTGACTTCACACAACTCCATTCGATGACTTCACACACCTCCATTTTGACTTCACACACTTCCCTTCTGTGACTTCACACACCTCCATTCTGTGACTTCACACACCTCCATTGTTTGACTTCACACACCTCTATTCTTTGACTTCACACACCTCCATTCCATGACTTCACACACCTCCATTCTATGAGTTCACACACCTCCATTCTATGAGTTCACACACCACCATTTTGACTTCACACACCTCCATTCTATGACTTCACACACCTCCATTCTATGCCTTCACAAACCAACATTTTGTGACTTTACATATGTCCATTCTGAGTTCACACACCTCCATTCGGTGACTTCACACACCTCCATTCTGACTTCACAAACCTCCATTCTATGACTTCACAAACTTCCATTCTATGACTTCACATACCTCCATTCTGTGACTTCACACACATCCATTCTGAGTTCACACACCTCCATTCTGTGACTTCACACACCTCCATTCTGTGACTTCACACACCTCCATTCTATGACTTCACACACATCAATTTTGGCATCACACACTTCCATTCTGTGACTTCACACACCTCCATTCTATGACTTCACACACCTCCATTGTTTGACTTCACATACCTCCATTCTTGGACTTCACACACTTCCATTCTATGACTTCACACACCTCCATTCTGTGACTTCACACACCTCCGTTCTTTGACTTCACACACCTCCGTTCTAGGACTTCACACACCTCGATTCTCTGACTTCACAAACCTCCATTCTATGACTTCACACACCTCCATTCTGTGACTTCACACACCTCCATTCTGTGACTTCACACACCTCCATTTTGACTTCACACACTTCCATTCTCTGACTTCACACACCTCCATTCCATGACTTCGCACACCTCCATTCTGACTTCACACATCTCCATTCTGGGACTTCACACACCTCCATTCCGTGCCTTCACACAACTCCATTCGATTACTTCACACACCTCCATTTTGACTTCACACACATCCCTTCTGTGACTTCGCACAGCTCCATTCTGTGACTTCACACGCCTCCATTGTTTGACTTCACATACCTCCATTCTTGGACTTCACACACTTCCATTCTATGACTTCACACACCTCCATTCTGTGACTTCACACACCTAAGTTCTGTGACTTCACACACCTCCTTTCTATGACTTCACACACCTCGATTCTCTGACTTCACAAACCTCCATTCTATGACTTCACACACCTCCATTCTGTGACTTCACACACCTCCATTCTGTGACTTCACACACCTCCATTTTGACTTCACACACTTCCATTCTGTGACTTCACACACCTCCATTCCATGACTTCGCACACCTCCATTCTGACTTCACACATCTCCATTCTGTGACTTCACACACCTCCATTCCGTGACTTCACACAACTCCATTCGATTACTTCACACACCTCCATTTTGACTTCACACACTTCCATTTTCTGACTTAACACACCTCCATTCTATGACTTCGCACACCTCCATTCTGACTTCACCCACCTCCATTCTGTGAATTCACACACCTCCATTCCTAGACTTCACACAACTCCATTCGATGACTTCACACACCTCCATTCTTTGACTTCAAACACCTCCGTTCTGTGACTTCACACACCTACCTTCGGTGACTTCACATACCTCCATTCTGTGACTTCACACACCTCCATTTTGACATCACACACTTCCATTCTGTGACTTCACACACCTCCATTCTGTGACTTCACACACCTCCATTGTTTGACTTCACACTCCTCCTTTCTTGGATTTCACACACCTCCATTCCATGACATCACACACCTCCATTCTATGAGTTCACACATCCCTATTCTATCAGTTCACACACCTCCATTTTGACATCACACACTTCCATTCTATGACTTCGCACACCTCCATTCTGTGACTTCACACAACTCCATTCTGTAACTTCACACACCTCCATTGTGACTTCACACACTTCCCTTCTGTGACTTTACACACCTCCATTCTGTGAATTCACACACCTCCATTGTTTGACTTCACACACCTCTATTCTTTGAGTTCACACACCTCCATTCCATTTCTTCACATACCTCCATTCTATGAGTTCACACAACTCCATTCTATGAGTTCACACATCACCATTTTGACTTCACACACCTTCATTATATGACTTCACACACCTCCATTCTATGACTTCACAAACCTCCCTTCTGTGACTTCACACATCTCCATTCTGAGTTCACACACCTCCATTCGGTGACTTCACACACCTCCATTCTGACTTCACAAACCACCATTCTCTGACTTCACACACCTCCATTCTATGAGTTCACACACCTCCATTCTGTGACTTCACACACCTCCATTCTGTGAATTCACACACCTCCATTTTGACTTCACACACTTCCATTCTCTGACTTCACACACCTCCATTCTATGACTTCGCACACCTCCATTCTGACTTCACACACCTCCATTCTGTGACTTCACACACCTCCATTCCGTGACTTCACACAATTCCATTCGATGACTTCACACACCTCCATTTTGACTTCACACACTTCCCTTCTGTGACTTCACACACCTCCATTCTGTGACTTCACACACCTCCATTGTTTGACTTCACACACCTCTATTCTTTGACTTCACACACCTCCATTCCATGACTTCACACACCTCCATTCTATGAGTTCACACACCTCCATTCTATGAGTTCACACACCACAATTTTGACTTCACACACCTCCATTCTATGACTTCACACACCTCCATTCTATGCCTTCACAAACCAACATTTTGTGACTTTACATATGTCCATTCTGAGTTCACATACCTCCATTCGGTGACTTCACACACCTCCATTCTGACTTCACAAACCTCCATTCTATGACTTCACAAACTTCCATTCTATGACTTCACACACCTCCATTCTGTGACTTCACACACGTCCATTCTGAGTTCACACACCTCCATCCTGTGACTTCACACACCTCCATTCTGTGACTTCACACACCTCCATTCTATGACTTCACACACATCCATTTTGGCATCACACACTTCCATTCTGTGACTTCACACACCTCCATTCTATGACTTCACACACCTCCATTGTTTGACTTCACATACCTCCATTCTTGGACTTCACACACTTCCATTCTATGACTTCACACACCTCCATTCTGTGACTTCACACACCTCCGTTCTGTGACTTCTCACACATCCGTTCTATGACTTCACACACCTCGATTCTCTGGCTTCACAAACCTCCATTCTATGACTTCACACACCTCCATTCTGTGACTTCACACACCTCCATTCTGTGACTTCACACACCTCCATTTTGACTTCACACACTTCCATTCTCTGACTTCACACACCTCCATTCCATGACTTCGCACACCTCCATTCTGACTTCACACATCTCCATTCTGTGACTTCACACACCTCCATTCCGTGACTTAACACAACTCCATTCGATTACTTCACACACCTCCATTTTGACTTCACACTTCCCTTCTGTGACTTCACACACCTCCATTCTGTGACTTCACACGCCTCCATTGTTTGACTTCACATACCTCCATTCTTGGACTTCACACACTTCCATTCTATGACTTCACACACCTCCATTTCACACACCTCCGTTCTGTGACTTCACACACCTCCTTTCTATGACTTCACACACCTCGATTCTCTGACTTCACAAACCTCCATTCTATGACTTCACACACCTCCATTCTGTGACTTCACACAACTCCATTCGATTACTTCACACACCTCCATTTTGACTTCACACACTTCCATTCTCTGACTTAACACACCTCCATTCTATGACTTCGCACACCTCCATTCTGACTTCACACACCTCCATTCTGTGAATTCACACACCTCCATTCCTTGACTTCACACAACTCCATTCGATGACTTCACACACCTCCATTCTTTGACTTCAAACACCTCCGTTCTGTGACTTCACACACCTACCTTCGGTGACTTCACATACCTCCATTCTGTGACTTCACACACCTCCATTTTGACATCACACACTTCCATTCTGTGACTTCACACACCTCCATTCTGTGACTTCATACACCTCCATTGTTTGACTTCACACTCCTCCTTTCTTGGATTTCACACACCTCCATTCCATGACATCACACATCTCCATTCTATGAGTTCACACATCTCTATTCTATCAGTTCACACACCTCCATTTTGACATCCCACACTTCCATTCTATGACTACACACACCTCCATTCTGTGACTTCACACAACTCCATTCTGTAACTTCACACACTTCCATTGTGACTTCACACACCTCCAGTCTGAGTTGACACACCTCCATTCTGTGACTTCACACACCTCCATTTTGACTTCACACACTTCCCTTCTGTGACTTTACACACCTCCATTCTGTGAATTCACACACCTCCATTGTTTGACTTCACACACCTCTATTCTTTGGGTTCACACACCTCCATTCCATTTCTTCACATACCTCCATTCTATGAGTTCACACAACTCCATTCTATGAGTTCACACATCACCATTTTGACTTCACACACCTTCATTATATGACTTCACACACCTCCATTCTATGACTTCACAAACCTCCCTTCTGTGACTTCACACATCTCCATTCTGAGTTCACACACCTCCATTCGGTGACTTCACACACCTCCATTCTGACTTCACAAACCACCATTCTCTGACTTCACACACCTCCATTCTATGACTTCACACACCTCCATTCTGTGACTTCACACACCTCCATTCTGAGTTCATACACCTCCATTCTGTGACTTCACACACGTACATTCGGTGACTTCACACACCTCCATTCTGTGACTTCACACATCTCCATTTTGACTTCACACACTTCCATTATGTGACTTCACACACCTCCATTCTGTGACTTCACACACCACCATTCTTGGACTTCACATACCTCCATTCCATGACTTCACACACCTCCATTCTATGACTTCACACACCTCCATTCTGTGACTTCACACACCTCCATTCTGTGACTTCACACACCTAGATTCTCTGACTTCACACACCTCCATTCTATGACTTCACATAACTCCATTCTGTGACTTCACACACCTGCGTTCTATGACTTCACACACCTCCATTCTGTGACTTCACACACCACTATTCTGAGTTCACACACCTCCATTCTGTGACTTCACACACCTCCATTCTGTGACTTCACACACCTCCATTCTATGACTTCACACACCTCAATTCTGTGACTTCACACACCTCCATTCTATGACTTCACACACCTCCATATTGTGACTTCAGCCATCTCCATTTGTGACCTCACACGCTACCATTTTGACGTCACAAACCTCCATTCTGTGACTTCACACACCTCCATTTTGACTTCACACACTTCCCTTCTGTGACTTCACACACCTCTATTCTGTGACTTCACACACCTCCATTGTTTGACTTCACACACCTCTATTCTTTGACTTCACACACCTCCATTCCATGACTTCACACACCTCCATTCTATGAGTTCACACATCTCCATTCTAAGAGTTCACACACCTCCATTTGGACTTCACACACCTCCATTCTATGACTTCTCACACCTTCATTCTTACTTCAGAAACATCCATTCTATGACTTCACACACCTCCCTTCTATGGCATCACAAACCTCGGTTCTGTGACTTCACACACCTCCATTCTGAGTTCACACACCTCCATTCTCTGACTTCACTCACCTCCATTCTGACTTCACACACCTCCATTCTATGACTTCACACACTTCCATTCTATGACTTCACACATCTCCATTCTGTGATTTCACACACCTCCATTCTGTGACTTCACACACCTAGATTCTCTGACTTCACACACCTCCCTTCTATGACTTCACACACCTCGATTCTCTGACTTCACAAACCTCCATTCTATAACTTCACACACCTCCATTCGGTGACTTCACACACCTCCATTCTGACTTCACACACATCCATTCTGTGACTTCACCCACCTACATTTGTGACTTCACACACCACCATTTTGAGTTCACACACCTCCATTCTGTGACTTCACACACCTCCATTCTGTGAATTCACACACCTCCATTTTGACTTCACACACTTCCATTCTCTGACTTCACACACCTCAATTCTATGACTTCGCACACCTCCATTCTGACTTCACACACCTCCATTCTGTGACTTCACACAACTCCATTCCGTGACTTCACACAACTCCATTCGATGACTTCACACACCTCCATTTTGACTTCACACACTTCCCTTCTGTGACTTCACACACCTCCATTCTGTGACTTCACACACCTCCATTGTTTGACTTCACACACCTCTATTCTTTGACTTCACACACCTCCATTCCATGACTTCACACACCTCCATTCTATGAGTTCACACACCACCATTTTGACTTCACACACCTCCATTCTATGACTTCACACACCTCCATTCTATGCCTTCACAAACCAACATTTTGTGACTTTACATATGTCCATTCTGAGTTCACACACCTCCATTCGGTGACTTCACACACCTCCATTCTGACTTCACAAACCTCCATTCTATGACTTCACAAACTTCCATTCTATGACTTCACACAGCTCCATTCTGTGACTTCACACACCTCCATTCTGTGACTTCACACACCTCCATTCTATGACTTCACACACATCCATTTTGGCATCACACACTTCCATTCTGTGACTTCACACACCTCCATTCTATGACTTCACACACCTCCATTGTTTGACTTCACATACCTCCATTCTTGGACTTCACACACTTCCATTCTATGACTTCACACACCTCCATTCTGTGACTTCACACACCTCCGTTCTGTGACTTCACACACCTCCGTTCTATGACTTCACACACCTCGATTCTCTGACTTCACAAACCTCCATTCTATGACTTCACACACCTCCATTCTGTGACTTCACACACCTCCATTCTGTGACTTCACACAGCTCCATTTTGACTTCACACACTTCCATTCTCTGACTTCACACACCTCCATTCCATGACTTCGCACACCTCCATTCTGACTTCACACATCTCCATTATGTGACTTCACACACCTCCATTCCGTGCCTTCACACAACTCCATTCGATTACTTCACACACCTCCATTTTGACTTCACACACTGCCCTTCTGTGACTTCACACACCTCCATTCTGTGACTTCACACGCCTCCATTGTTTGACTTCACATACCTCCATTCTTGGACTTCACACACTTCCATTCTATGACTTCACACACCTCCATTCTGTGACTTCACACACCTCCGTTCTGTGACTTCACACACCTCCATTCCATGACTTCGCACACCTCAATTCTGACTTCACACATCTCCATTCTGTGACTTCACACACCTCCATTCCGTGACTTCACACAACTCCATTCGATTACTTCACACACCTCCATTTTGACTTCACACACTTCCATTTTCTGACTTAACACACCTCCATTCTATGACTTCGCACACCTCCATTCTGACTTCACACACCTCCATTCTGTGAATTCACACACCTCCATTCCTAGACTTCACACAACTCCATTCGATGACTTCACACACCTCCATTCTTTGACTTCAAACACCTCCGTTCTGTGACTTCACACACCTACCTTCGGTGACTTCACATACCTCCATTCTGTGACTTCACACACCTCCATTTTGACATCACACACTTCCATTCTATGACTTCACACACCTCCATTCTATGCCTTCACAAACCAACATTTTGTGACTTTACATATGTCCATTCTGAGTTCACACACCTCCATTCGTTGACTTCACACACCTCCATTCTGACTTCACAAACCTCCATTCTATGACTTCACAAACTTCCATTCTATGACTTCACACACCTCCATTCTGTGACTTCACACACATCCATTCTGAGTTCACACACCTCCATTCTGTGACTTCACACACCTCCATTCTGTGACTTCACACACCTCCATTCTATGACTTCACACACATCAATTTTGGCATCACACACTTCCATTCTGTGACTTCACACACCTCCATTCTATGACTTCACACACCTCCATTGTTTGACTTCACATACCTCCATTCTTGGACTTCACACACTTCCATTCTATGACTTCACACACCTCCATTCTGTGACTTCACATACCTCCGTTCTTTGACTTCACACACCTCCGTTCTAGGACTTCACACACCTCGATTCTCTGACATCACAAACCTCCATTCTATGACTTCACACACCTCCATTCTGTGACTTCACACACCTCCATTCTGTGACTTCACACACCTCCATTTTGACTTCACACACTTCCATTCTCTGACTTCACACACCTCCATTCCATGACTTCGCACACCTCCATTCTGACTTCACACATCTCCATTCTGGGACTTCACACACCTCCATTCCGTGCCGTCACACAACTCCATTCGATTACTTCACACACCTCCATTTTGACTTCACACACATCCCTTCTGTGACTTCGCACAGCTCCATTCTGTGACTTCACACGCCTCCATTGTTTGACTTCACATACCTCCATTCTTGGACTTCACACACTTCCATTCTATGACTTCACACACCTCCATTCTGTGACTTCACACACCTAAGTTCTGTGACTTCACACACCTCCTTTCTATGACTTCACACACCTCGATTCTCTGACTTCACAAACCTCCATTCTATGACTTCACACACCTCCATTCTGTGACTTCACACACCTCCATTCTGTGACTTCACACACCTCCATTTTGACTTCACACACTTCCATTCTGTGACTTCACACACCTCCATTCCATGACTTCGCACACCTCCATTCTGACTTCACACATCTCCATTCTGTGACTTCACACACCTCCATTCCGTGACTTCACACAACTCCATTCGATTACTTCACACACCTCCATTTTGACTTCACACACTTCCATTTTCTGACTTAACACACCTCCATTCTATGACTTCGCACACCTCCATTCTGACTTCACCCACCTCCATTCTGTGAATTCACACACCTCCATTCCTAGACTTCACACAACTCCATTCGATGACTTCACACACCTCCATTCTTTGACTTCAAACACCTCCGTTCTGTGACTTCACACACCTACCTTCGGTGACTTCACATACCTCCATTCTGTGACTTCACACACCTCCATTTTGACATCACACACTTCCATTCTGTGACTTCACACACCTCCATTCTGTGACTTCACACACCTCCATTGTTTGACTTCACACTCCTCCTTTCTTGGATTTCACACACCTCCATTCCATGACATCACACACCTCCATTCTATAAGTTCACACATCTCTATTCTATCAGTTCACACACCTCCATTTTGACATCACACACTTCCATTCTATGACTTCGCACACCTCCATTCTGTGACTTCACACAACTCCATTCTGTAACTTCACACACCTCCATTGTGACTTCACACACCTCCATTCTGAGTTGACACACCTCCATTCTGTGACTTCACACACCTCCATTTTGACTTCACACACTTCCCTTCTGTGACTTTACACACCTCCATTCTGTGAATTCACACACCTCCATTGTTTGACTTCACACACCTCTATTCTTTGAGTTCACACACCTCCATTCCATTTCTTCACATACCTCCATTCTATGAGTTCACACAACTCCATTCTATGAGTTCACACATCACCATTTTGACTTCACACACCTTCATTATATGACTTCACACACCTCCATTCTATGACTTCACAAACCTCCCTTCTGTGACTTCACACATCTCCATTCTGAGTTCACACACCTCCATTCGGTGACTTCACACACCTCCATTCTGACTTCACAAACCACCATTCTCTGACTTCACACACCTCCATTCTATGAGTTCACACACCTCCATTCTGTGACTTCACACACCTCCATTCTGAGTTCATACACCTCCATTCTGTGACTTCACACACGTACATTCGGTGACTTCACACACCTCCATTCTGTGACTTCACACATCTCCATTTTGACTTCACACACTTCCATTATGTGACTTCACACACCTCCATTCTGTGACTTCACACACCTCCATTCTTGGACTTCACATACCTCCATTCCATGACTTCACACACCTCCATTCTATGACTTCACACACCTCCATTCTGTGACTTCACACACCTCCATTCTGTGACTTCACACACCTAGATTCTCTGACTTCACACACCTCCATTCTATGACTTCACATAACTCCATTCTGTGACTTCACACACCTGCGTTCTATGACTTCACACACCTCCATTCTGTGACTTCACACACCACTATTCTGAGTTCACACACCTCCATTCTGTGACTTCACACACCTCCATTCTGTGACTTCACACACCTCCATTCTATGACTTCACACACCTCAATTCTGTGACTTCACACACCTCCATTCTATGACTTCACACACCTCCATATTGTGACTTCAGCCATCTCCATTTGTGACCTCACACGCTACCATTTTGACTTCACAAACCTCCATTCTGTGACTTCACACACCTCCATTTTGACTTCACACACTTCCCTTCTGTGACTTCACACACCTCTATTCTGTGACTTCACACACCTCCATTGTTTGACTTCACACACCTCTATTCTTTGACTTCACACACCTCCATTCCATGACTTCACACACCTCCATTCTATGAGTTCACACATCTCCATTCTAAGAGTTCACACACCTCCATTTGGACTTCACACACCTCCATTCTATGACTTCTCACACCTTCATTCTTACTTCAGAAACATCCATTCTATGACTTCACACACCTCCCTTCTATGGCATCACAAACCTCGGTTCTGTGACTTCACACACCTCCATTCTGAGTTCACACACCTCCATTCTCTGACTTCACTCACCTCCATTCTGACTTCACACACCTCCATTCTATGACTTCACACACTTCCATTCTATGACTTCACACATCTCCATTCTGTGATTTCACACACCTCCATTCTGTGACTTCACACACCTAGATTCTCTGACTTCACACACCTCCCTTCTATGACTTCACACACCTCGATTCTCTGACTTCACAAACCTCCATTCTATAACTTCACACACCTCCATTCGGTGACTTCACACACCTCCATTCTGACTTCACACACATCCATTCTGTGACTTCACCCACCTACATTTGTGACTTCACACACCACCATTTTGAGTTCACACACCTCCATTCTGTGACTTCACACACCTCCATTCTGTGAATTCACACACCTCCATTTTGACTTCACACACTTCCATTCTCTGACTTCACACACCTCCATTCTATGACTTCGCACACCTCCATTCTGACTTCACACACCTCCATTCTGTGACTTCACACAACTCCATTCCGTGACTTCACACAACTCCATTCGATGACTTCACACACCTCCATTTTGACTTCACACACTTCCCTTCTGTGACTTCACACACCTCCATTCTGTGACTTCACACACCTCCATTGTTTGACTTCACACACCTCTATTCTTTGACTTCACACACCTCCATTCCATGACTTCACACACCTCCATTCTATGAGTTCACACACCTCCATTCTATGAGTTCACACACCACCATTTTGACTTCACACACCTCCATTCTATGACTTCACACACCTCCATTCTATGCCTTCACAAACCAACATTTTGTGACTTTACATATGTCCATTCTGAGTTCACACACCTCCATTCGGTGACTTCACACACCTCCATTCTGACTTCACAAACCTCCATTCTATGACTTCACAAACTTCCATTCTATGACTTCACACAGCTCCATTCTGTGACTTCACACACCTCCATTCTGTGACTTCACACACCTCCATTCTATGACTTCACACACATCCATTTTGGCATCACACACTTCCATTCTGTGACTTCACACACCTCCATTCTATGACTTCACACACCTCCATTGTTTGACTTCACATACCTCCATTCTTGGACTTCACACACTTCCATTCTATGACTTCACACACCTCCATTCTGTGACTTCACACACCTCCGTTCTGTGACTTCACACACCTCCGTTCTATGACTTCACACACCTCGATTCTCTGACTTCACAAACCTCCATTCTATGACTTCACACACCTCCATTCTGTGACTTCACACACCTCCATTCTGTGACTTCACACACCTCCATTTTGACTTCACACACTTCCATTCTGTGACTTCACACACCTCCATTCCATGACTTCGCACACCTCCATTCTGACTTCACACATCTCCATTATGTGACTTCACACACCTCCATTCCGTGCCTTCACACAACTCCATTCGATTACTTCACACACCTCCATTTTGACTTCACACACTGCCCTTCTGTGACTTCACACACCTCCATTCTGTGACTTCACACGCCTCCATTGTTTGACATCACATACCTCCATTCTTGGACTTCACACACTTCCATTCTATGACTTCACACACCTCCATTCTGTGACTTCACACACCTCCGTTCTGTGACTTCACACACCTCCTTTCTATGACTTCACACACCTCGATTCTCTGACTTCACAAACCTCCATTCTATGACTTCACACACCTCCATTCTGTGACTTCACACACCTCCATTCTGTGACTTCACACACCTCCATTTTGACTTCACACACTTCCATTCTGTGACTTCACACACCTCCATTCCATGACTTCGCACACCTCAATTCTGACTTCACACATCTCCATTCTGTGACTTCACACACCTCCATTCCGTGACTTCACACAACTCCATTCGATTACTTCACACACCTCCATTTTGACTTCACACACTTCCATTTTCTGACTTAACACACCTCCATTCTATGACTTCGCACACCTCCATTCTGACTTCACACACCTCCATTCTGTGAATTCACACACCTCCATTCCTAGACTTCACACAACTCCATTCGATGACTTCACACACCTCCATTCTTTGACTTCAAACACCTCCGTTCTGTGACTTCACACACCTACCTTCGGTGACTTCACATACCTCCATTCTGTGACTTCACACACCTCCATTTTGACATCACACACTTCCATTCTGTGACTTCACACACCTCCATTCTGTGACTTCACACACCTCCATTGTTTGACTTCACACTCCTCCTTTCTTGGATTTCACACACCTCCATTCCATGACATCACACACCTCCATTCTATGAGTTCACACATCTCTATTCTATCAGTTCACACACATCCATTTTGACATCACACACTTCCATTCTATGACTTCGCACACCTCCATTCTGTGACTTCACACAACTCCATTCTGTAACTTCACACACATCCATTGTGACTTCACACACCTCCATTCTGAGTTGACACACCTCCATTCTGTGACTTCACACACCTCCATTTTGACTTCACACACTTCCCTTCTGTGACTTTACACACCTCCATTCTGTGAATTCACACACCTCCATTGTTTGACTTCACACACCTCTATTCTTTGAGTTCACACACCTCCATTCCATTTCTTCACATACCTCCATTCTATGAGTTCACACAACTCCATTCTATGAGTTCACACATCACCATTTTGACTTCACACACCTTCATTATATGACTTCACACACCTCCATTCTATGACTTCACAAACCTCCCTTCTGTGACTTCACACATCTCCATTCTGAGTTCACACACCTCCATTCGGTGACTTCACACACCTCCATTCTGACTTCACAAACCACCATTGTATGACTTCACACACCTCCATTCTATGAGTTCACACACCTCCATTCTGTGACTTCACACACCTCCATTCTGAGTTCATACACCTCCATTCTGTGACTTCACACACCTATATTCGGTGACTTCACACACCTCCATTCTGTGACTTCACACATCTCCATTTTGACTTCACACACTTCCATTATGTGACTTCACACACCTCCATTCTGTGACTTCACACACCTCCATTCTTGGACTTCACATACCTCCATTCCATGACTTCACACACCTCCATTCTATGACTTCACACACCTCCATTCTGTGACTTCACACACCTCCATTCTGTGACTTCACACACCTAGACTCTCTGACTTCACACACCTCCATTCTATGACTTCACATAACTCCATTTTGTGACTTCATACACCTGCGTTCTATGACTTCACACACCTCCATTCTGTGACTTCACACAGCACTATTCTGAGTTCACACACCTCCATTCTGTGACTTCACACACCTCCATTCTGTGACTTCACACACCTCCATTCTATGACTTCACACACCTCAATTCTGTGACTTCACACACCTCCATTCTATGACTTCACACACCTCCATATTGTGACTTCAGCCATCTCCATTTGTGACCTCACACGCTACCATTTTGACTTCACAAAACTCCATTCTGTGACTTCACACACCTCCATTTTGACTTCACACACTTCCCTTCTGTGACTTCACACACCTCTATTCTGTGACTTCACACACCTCCATTGTTTGACTTCACACACCTCTATTCTTTGACTTCACACACCTCCATTCCATGACTTCACACACCTCCATTCTATGAGTTCACACATCTCCATTCTAAGAGTTCACACACCTCCATTTGGACTTCACACACCTCCATTCTATGACTTCTCACACCTTCATTCTTACTTCAGAAACATCCATTCTATGACTTCACACACCTCCCTTCTATGGCATCACAAACCTCGGTTCTGTGACTTCACACACTTCCATTCTGAGTTCACACACCTCCATTCTCTGACTTCACTCACCTCCATTCTGACTTCACACACCTCCATTCTATGACTTCACACACTTCCATTCTATGACTTCACACATCTCCATTCTGTGATTTCACACACCTCCATTCTGTGACTTCACACACCTAGATTCTCTGACTTCACACACCTCCCTTCTATGACTTCACACACCTCGATTCTCTGACTTCACAAACCTCCATTCTATAACTTCACACACCTCCATTCGGTGACTTCACACACCTCCATTCTGACTTCACACACATCCATTCTGTGACTTCACCCACCTACATTTGTGACTTCACACACCACCATTTTGAGTTCACACACCTCCATTCTGTGACTTCACACAACTCCATTCTGTGAATTCACACACCTCCATTGTTTGACTTCACACTCCTCCTTTCTTGGATTTCACACACCTCCATTCCATGACATCACACACCTCCATTCTATGAGTTCACACATCTCTATTCTATCAGTTCACACACATCCATTTTGACATCACACACTTCCATTCTATGACTTCGCACACCTCCATTCTGTGACTTCACACAACTCCATTCTGTAACTTCACACACCTCCATTGTGACTTCACACACCTCCATTCTGAGTTGACACACCTCCATTCTGTGACTTCACACACCTCCATTTTGACTTCACACACTTCCCTTCTGTGACTTTACACACCTCCATTCTGTGAATTCACACACCTCCATTGTTTGACTTCACACACCTCTATTCTTTGAGTTCACACACCTCCATTCCATTTCTTCACATACCTCCATTCTATGAGTTCACACAACTCCATTCTATGAGTTCACACATCACCATTTTGACTTCACACACCTTCATTATATGACTTCACACACCTCCATTCTATGACTTCACAAACCTCCCTTCTGTGACTTCACACATCTCCATTCTGAGTTCACACACCTCCATTCGGTGACTTCACACACCTCCATTCTGACTTCACAAACCACCATTGTATGACTTCACACACCTCCATTCTATGAGTTCACACACCTCCATTCTGTGACTTCACACACCTCCATTCTGAGTTCATACACCTCCATTCTGTGACTTCACACACCTATATTCGGTGACTTCACACACCTCCATTCTGTGACTTCACACATCTCCATTTTGACTTCACACACTTCCATTATGTGACTTCACACACCTCCATTCTGTGACTTCACACACCTCCATTCTTGGACTTCACATACCTCCATTCCATGACTTCACACACCTCCATTCTATGACTTCACACACCTCCATTCTGTGACTTCACACACCTCCATTCTGTGACTTCACACACCTAGACTCTCTGACTTCACACACCTCCATTCTATGACTTCACATAACTCCATTCTGTGACTTCACACACCTGCGTTCTATGACTTCACACACCTCCATTCTGTGACTTCACACAGCACTATTCTGAGTTCACACACCTCCATTCTGTGACTTCACACACCTCCATTCTGTGACTTCACACACCTCCATTCTATGACTTCACACACCTCAATTCTGTGACTTCACACACCTCCATTCTATGACTTCACACACCTCCATATTGTGACTTTAGCCATCTCCATTTGTGACCTCACACGCTACCATTTTGACTTCACAAAACTCCATTCTGTGACTTCACACACCTCCATTTTGACTTCACACACTTCCCTTCTGTGACTTCACACACCTCTATTCTGTGACTTCACACACCTCCATTGTTTGACTTCACACACCTCTATTCTTTGACTTCACACACCTCCATTCCATGACTTCACACACCTCCATTCTATGAGTTCACACATCTCCATTCTAAGAGTTCACACACCTCCATTTGGACTTCACACACCTCCATTCTATGACTTCTCACACCTTCATTCTTACTTCAGAAACATCCATTCTATGACTTCACACACCTCCCTTCTATGGCATCACAAACCTCGGTTCTGTGACTTCACACACCTCCATTCTGAGTTCACACACCTCCATTCTCTGACTTCACTCACCTCCATTCTGACTTCACACACCTCCATTCTATGACTTCACACACTTCCATTCTATGACTTCACACATCTCCATTCTGTGATTTCACACACCTCCATTCTGTGACTTCACACACCTAGATTCTCTGACTTCACACACCTCCCTTCTATGACTTCACACACCTCGATTCTCTGACTTCACAAACCTCCATTCTATAACTTCACACACCTCCATTCGGTGACTTCACACACCTCCATTCTGACTTCACACACATCCATTCTGTGACTTCACCCACCTACATTTGTGACTTCACACACCACCATTTTGAGTTCACACACCTCCATTCTGTGACTTCACACAACTCCATTCTGTGAATTCACACACCTCCATTTTGACTTCACACACTTCCATTCTCTGACTTCACACACCTCCATTCTATGACTTCGCACACCTCCATTCTGACTTCACACACCTCCATTCTGTGACTTCACACACCTCCATTCCATGACTTCACACAACTCCATTCGATGACTTCACACACCTCCATTTTGACTTCACACACTTCCCTTCTGTGACTTCACACACCTCCATTCTGTGACTTCACACACCTCCATTGTTTGACTTCACACACCTCTATTCTTTGACTTCACACACCTCCATTCCATGACTTCACACACCTCCATTCTATGAGTTCACACACCTCCATTCTATGAGTTCACACACCACCATTTTGACTTCACACACCTCCATTCTATGACTTCACACACCTCCATTCTATGCCTTCACAAACCAACATTTTGTGACTTTACATATCTCCATTCTGAGTTCACACACCTCCATTCGGTGACTTCACACACCTCCATTCTGACTTCACAAACCTCCATTCTATGACTTCACAAACTTCCATTCTATGACTTCACACACCTATATTCTGTGACTTCACACACATCCATTCTGAGTTCACACACCTCCATTCTGTGACTTCACACACCTCCATTCTGTGACTTCACACACCTCCATTCTATGACTTCACAAACTTCCATTCTATGACTTCACACACCTATATTCTGTGACTTCACACACATCCATTCTGAGTTCACACACCTCCATTCTGTGACTTCACACACCTCCATTCTGTGACTTCACACACCTCCATTCTATGACTTCACACACATCCATTTTGGCATCACACACTTCCATTCTGTGACTTCACACACCTCCATTCTATGACTTCACACACCTCCATTGTTTGACTTCACATACCTCCATTCTTGGACTTCACACACTTCCATTCTATGACTTCACACACCTCCATTCTGTGACTTCACACACCTCCGTTCTGTGACTTCACACACCTCCATTCTATGACTTCACACACCTCGATTCTCTGACTTCACAAACCTCCATTCCATGACTTCACACACCTCCATTCGGTGACTTCACACACCTCCATTCTGTGACTTCACACACCTCCATTTTGACTTCACACACTTCCATTCTCTGACTTCACACACCTCCATTCCATGACTTCGCACACCTCCATTCTGACTTCACACATCTCCATTCTGTGACTTTCCACACCTCCATTCCGTGCCTTCACACAACTCCATTCGATTACTTCACACACCTCTATTTTGACTTCACACACTTCCCTTCTGTGACTTCACACACCTCCATTCTGTGACTTCACACGCCTCCATTGTTTGACTTCACATACCTCCATTCTTGGACTTCACAACACTTCCATTCTATGACTTCACACACCTCCATTCTGTGACTTCACACTCCTCCGTTCTGTGACTTCACACACCTCCTTTCTATGACTTCACACACCTCGATTCTCTGACTTCACAAACCTCCATTCTATGACTTCACACACCTCCATTCTGTGACTTCACACACCTCCATTTTGACTTCACACACTTGCATTCTGTGACTTCACACACCTCCATTCCATGACTTCGCACACCTCCATTCTGACTTCACACATCTCCATTCTGTGACTTCACACACCTCCATTCCGTGACTTCACACAACTCCATTCGATTACTTCACACACCTCCATTTTGACTTCACACACTTCCATTTTCTGACTTAACACACCTCCATTCTATGACATCGCACACCTCCATTCTGACTTCACACACCTCCATTCTGTGAATTCACACACCTCCATTCCTAGACTTCACACAACTCCATTCGATGACTTCACACACCTCCATTCTTTGACTTCAAACACCTCCGTTCTGTGACTTCACACATCTACCTTCGGTGACTTCACATACATCCATTCTGTGACTTCACACACCTCCATTTTGACATCACACACTTCCATTCTGTGACTTCACACACCTCCATTCTGTGACTTCACACACCTCCATTGTTTGACTTCACACTCCTCCTTTCTTGGATTTCACACACCTCCATTCCATGACATCACACACCTCCATTCTATGAGTTCACACATCTCTATTCTATCAGTTCACACACCTCCATTTTGACATCACACACTTCCATTCTATGACTTCGCACACCTCCATTCTGTGACTTCACACAGCACTATTCTGAGTTCACACACCTCCATTCTGTGACTTCACACACCTCCATTCTGTGACTTCACACACCTCCATTCTATGACTTCACACACCTCAATTCTGTGACTTCACACACCTCCATTCTATGACTTCACACACCTCCATATTGTGACTTTAGCCATCTCCATTTGTGACCTCACACGCTACCATTTTGACTTCACAAAACTCCATTCTGTGACTTCACACACCTCCATTTTGACTTCACACACTTCCCTTCTGTGACTTCACACACCTCTATTCTGTGACTTCACACACCTCCATTGTTTGACTTCACACACCTCTATTCTTTGACTTCACACACCTCCATTCCATGACTTCACACACCTCCATTCTATGAGTTCACACATCTCCATTCTAAGAGTTCACACACCTCCATTTGGACTTCACACACCTCCATTCTATGACTTCTCACACCTTCATTCTTACTTCAGAAACATCCATTCTATGACTTCACACACCTCCCTTCTATGGCATCACAAACCTCGGTTCTGTGACTTCACACACCTCCATTCTGAGTTCACATACCTCCATTCTCTGACTTCACTCACCTCCATTCTGACTTCACACACCTCCATTCTATGACTTCACACACTTCCATTCTATGACTTCACACATCTCCATTCTGTGATTTCACACACCTCCATTCTGTGACTTCACACACCTAGATTCTCTGACTTCACACACCTCCCTTCTATGACTTCACACACCTCGATTCTCTGACTTCACAAACCTCCATTCTATAACTTCACACACCTCCATTCGGTGACTTCACACACCTCCATTCTGACTTCACACACATCCATTCTGTGACTTCACCCACCTACATTTGTGACTTCACACACCACCATTTTGAGTTCACACACCTCCATTCTGTGACTTCACACAACTCCATTCTGTGAATTCACACACCTCCATTTTGACTTCACACACTTCCATTCTCTGACTTCACACACCTCCATTCTATGACTTCGCACACCTCCATTCTGACTTCACACACCTCCATTCTGTGACTTCACACACCTCCATTCCATGACTTCACACAACTCCATTCGATGACTTCACACACCTCCATTTTGACTTCACACACTTCCCTTCTGTGACTTCACACACCTCCATTCTGTGACTTCACACACCTCCATTGTTTGACTTCACACACCTCTATTCTTTGACTTCACACACCTCCATTCCATGACTTCACACACCTCCATTCTATGAGTTCACACACCTCCATTCTATGAGTTCACACACCACCATTTTGACTTCACACACCTCCATTCTATGACTTCACACACCTCCATTCTATGCCTTCACAAACCAACATTTTGTGACTTTACATATCTCCATTCTGAGTTCACACACCTCCATTCGGTGACTTCACACACCTCCATTCTGACTTCACAAACCTCCATTCTATGACTTCACAAACTTCCATTCTATGACTTCACACACCTATATTCTGTGACTTCACACACATCCATTCTGAGTTCACACACCTCCATTCTGTGACTTCACACACCTCCATTCTGTGACTTCACACACCTCCATTCTATGACTTCACACACATCCATTTTGGCATCACACACTTCCATTCTGTGACTTCACACACCTCCATTCTATGACTTCACACACCTCCATTGTTTGACTTCACATACCTCCATTCTTGGACTTCACACACTTCCATTCTATGACTTCACACACCTCCATTCTGTGACTTCACACACCTCCGTTCTGTGACTTCACACACCTCCATTCTATGACTTCACACACCTCGATTCTCTGACTTCACAAACCTCCATTCCATGACTTCACACACCTCCATTCGGTGACTTCACACACCTCCATTCTGTGACTTCACACACCTCCATTTTGACTTCACACACTTCCATTCTCTGACTTCACACACCTCCATTCCATGACTTCGCACACCTCCATTCTGACTTCACACATCTCCATTCTGTGACTTTCCACACCTCCATTCCGTGCCTTCACACAACTCCATTCGATTACTTCACACACCTCTATTTTGACTTCACACACTTCCCTTCTGTGACTTCACACACCTCCATTCTGTGACTTCACACGCCTCCATTGTTTGACTTCACATACCTCCATTCTTGGACTTCACAACACTTCCATTCTATGACTTCACACACCTCCATTCTGTGACTTCACACTCCTCCGTTCTGTGACTTCACACACCTCCTTTCTATGACTTCACACACCTCGATTCTCTGACTTCACAAACCTCCATTCTATGACTTCACACACCTCCATTCTGTGACTTCACACACCTCCATTTTGACTTCACACACTTGCATTCTGTGACTTCACACACCTCCATTCCATGACTTCGCACACCTCCATTCTGACTTCACACATCTCCATTCTGTGACTTCACACACCTCCATTCCGTGACTTCACACAACTCCATTCGATTACTTCACACACCTCCATTTTGACTTCACACACTTCCATTTTCTGACTTAACACACCTCCATTCTATGACATCGCACACCTCCATTCTGACTTCACACACCTCCATTCTGTGAATTCACACACCTCCATTCCTAGACTTCACACAACTCCATTCGATGACTTCACACACCTCCATTCTTTGACTTCAAACACCTCCGTTCTGTGACTTCACACATCTACCTTCGGTGACTTCACATACATCCATTCTGTGACTTCACACACCTCCATTTTGACATCACACACTTCCATTCTGTGACTTCACACACCTCCATTCTGTGACTTCACACACCTCCATTGTTTGACTTCACACTCCTCCTTTCTTGGATTTCACACACCTCCATTCCATGACATCACACACCTCCATTCTATGAGTTCACACATCTCTATTCTATCAGTTCACACACCTCCATTTTGACATCACACACTTCCATTCTATGACTTCGCACACCTCCATTCTGTGACTTCACACAACTCCATTCTGTAACTTCACATACCTCCATTGTGACTTCACACACCTCCATTCTGATTCGACACACCTCCATTCTGTGACTTCACACACCTCCATTTTGACTTCACACACTTCCCTTCTGTGACTTTACACACCTCCATTCTGTGAATTCACACACCTCCATTGTTTGACTTCACACACCTCTATTCTTTGAGTTCACTCACCTCCATTCCATTTCTTCACATACCTCCATTCTATGAGTTCACACAACTCCATTCTATGAGTTCACACATCACCATTTTGACTTCACACACCTTCATTATATGACTTCACACACCTCCATTCTATGACTTCACAAACCTCCCTTCTGTGACTTCACACATCTCCATTCTGAGTTCACACACCTCCATTCGGTGACTTCACACACCTCCATTCTGACTTCAAAAACCACCATTCTATGACTTCACACACCTCCATTCTATGAGTTCACACACCTCCATTCTGTGACTTCACACACCTCCATTCTGAGTTCATACACCTCCATTCTGTGACTTCACACACCTACATTCGGTGACTTCACACACTTCCATTCTGTGACTTCACACACCTCCATTTTGACTTCACACACTTCCATTATGTGACTTCACACACCTCCATTCTGTGACTTCACACACCTCCATTCTTGGACTTCACACACCTCCATTCCATGACTTCACACACCTCCATTCTATGACTTCACACACCTCCATTCTGTGACTTCACACACCTCCATTCTGTGACTTCACACACCTAGATTCTCTGACTTCACACACCTCCATTCTATGGCTTCACATAACTCCATTCTGTGACTTCACACACCTGCGTTCTATGACTTCTCACACCTCCATTCTGTGACTTCACACACCACTATTCTGAGTTCACACACCTCCATTCTGTGAATTCACACACCTCCATTCTGTGACTTCACACACCTCCATTCTATGACTTCACACACCTCAATTCTGTGACTTCACACACCTCCATTCTATGACTTCACACACCTCCATATTGTGATTCACCCATCTCCATTTGTGACCTCACACGCTACCATTTTGACTTCACAAACCTCCATTCTGTGACTTCACAAACCTCTATTCTGTGACTTCACACACCTCCATTTTGACTTCACACACTTCCCTTCTGTGACTTTACACACCTCTATTCTTTGACTTCACACACCTACATTCCATGACTTCACACACCTCCATTCTATGAGTTCACACATCTCCATTCTAAGAGTTCACACACCTCCATTTGGACTTCACACACCTCCATTCTATGACTTCTCACACCTTCATTCTTACTTCAGAAACATCCATTCTATGACTTCACACACCTCCCTTCTATGGCATCACAAACCTCGGTTCTGTGACTTCACACACCTCCATTCTGAGTTCACACACCTCCATTCTCTGACTTCACTCACCTCCATTCTGACTTCACACACCTCCATTCTATGACTTCACACACTTCCATTCTATGACTTCACACATCTCCATTCTGTGATTTCACACACCTCCATTCTGTGACTTCACACACCTAGATTCTCTGACTTCACACACCTCCCTTCTATGACTTCACACACCTCGATTCTCTGACTTCACAAACCTCCATTCTATAACTTCACACACCTCCATTCGGTGACTTCACACACCTCCATTCTGACTTCACACACCTCCATTCTGTGACTTCACACACCTACATTTGTGACTTCACACACCACCATTTTGAGTTCACACACCTCCATTCTGTGACTTCACACAACTCCATTCTGTGAATTCACACACCTCCATTTTGACTTCACACACTTCCATTCTCTGACTTCACACACCTCCATTCTATGACTTCGCACACCTCCATTCTGACTTCACACACCTCCATTCTGTGACTTCACACACCTCCATTCCATGACTTCACACAACTCCATTCGATGACTTCACACAACTCCATTTTGACTTCACACACTTCCCTTCTGTGACTTCACACACCTCCATTCTGTGACTTCACACACCTCCATTGTTTGACTTCACACACCTCTATTCTTTGACTTCACACACCTCCATTCCATGACTTCACACACCTCCATTCTATGAGTTCACACACCTCCATTCTATGAGTTCACACACCACCATTTTGACTTCACACACCTCCATTCTATGACTTCACACACCTCCATTCTATGCCTTCACAAACCAACATTTTGTGACTTTACATATCTCCATTCTGAGTTCACACACCTCCATTCGGTGACTTCACACACCTCCATTCTGACTTCACAAACCTCCATTCTATGACTTCACAAACTTCCATTCTATGACTTCACACACCTCCATTCTGTGACTTCACACACATCCATTCTGAGTTCACACACCTCCATTCTGTGACTTCACACACCTCCATTCTGTGACTTCACACACCTCCATTCTATGACTTCACACACATCCATTTTGGCGTCACACACTTCCATTCTGTGACTTCACACACCTCCATTCTATGACTTCACACACCTCCATTGTTTGACTTCACATACCTCCATTCTTGGACTTCACACACTTCCATTCTATGACTTCACACACCTCCATTCTGTGACTTCACACACCTCCATTCTGTGACTTCACACATCTCCGTTCTATGACTTCACACACTTCGATTCTCTGACTTCACAAACCTCCATTCTATGACTTCACACACCTCCATTCTGTGACTTCACACACCTCCATTCTGTGACTTCACACACCTCCATTTTGACTTCACACACTTCCATTCTCTGACTTCACACACCTCCATTCCATGACTTCGCACACCTCCATTCTGACTTCACACATCTCCATTCTGTGACTTCACACACCTCCATTCCGTGACTTCACACAACTCCATTCGATTACTTCACACACCTCCATTTTGACTTCACACACTTCCCTTCTGTGACTTCACACACCTCCATTCTGTGACTTCACACACCTCCATTCTGTGACTTCACACACCTCCGTTCTATGACTTCACACACCTCCATTCTATGACTTCTCACACCTTCATTCTTACTTCAGAAACATCCATTCTATGACTTCACACACCTCCCTTCTATGGCATCACAAACCTCGGTTTTGTGACTTCACACACCTCCATTCGGAGTCCACACACCTCCATTCTCTGACTTCACTCACCTCCATTCTGACTTCACACACCTCCATTCTATGACTTCACACACTTCCATTCTATGACTTCACACATCTCCATTCTGTGATTTCACACACCTCCATTCTGTGACTTCACACACCTAGATTCTCTGACTTCACACACCTCCCTTCTATGACTTCACACACCTCGATTCTCTGACTTCACAAACCTCCATTCTGTAAGTTCACACACCTCCATTCGGTGACTTCACACACCTCCATTCTGACTTCACACACCTCCATTCTGTGACTTCACCCACCTACATTTGTGACTTCACACACCACCATTTTGAGTTCACACACCTCCATTCTGTGACTTCACACACCTCCATTCTGTGAATTCACACACCTCCATTTTGACTTCACACACTTCCATTCTCTGACTTCACACACCTCCATTCTCTGACTTCACACACCTCCATTCTCTGACTTCACACACCTCCATTCTATGACTTCACACACATCCATTTTGGCATCACACACTTCCATTCTGTGACTTCACACACCTCCATTCTATGACTTCACACACCTCCATTGTTTGACTCCACATACCTCCATTCTTGGACTTCACACACTTCCATTGTATGACTTCACACACCTCCATTCTGTGACTTCACACACCTCCATTCTGTGACATCACACACCTCCGTTCTATGACTTCACACACCTCGATTCTCTGACTTCACAAACCTCCATTCTATGACTTCACACACCTCCATTCTGACTTCACACATCTCCAATCTGTGACTTCACACACCTCCATTCCGTGCCTTCACACAACTCCATTCGATTACTTCACACACCTCCATTTTGACTTCACACACTTCCCTTCTGTGACTTCACACACCTCCATTCTGTGACTTCACACGCCTCCATTGTTTGACTTCACATACCTCCATTCTTGGACTTCACACACTTCCATTCTATGACTTCACACACCTCCATTCTGTGACTTCACACACCTCCGTTCTGTGACTTCACACACCTCCTTTCTATGACTTCACACACCTCGATTCTTTGACTTCACAAATCTCCATTCTATGACTTCACACACCTCCATTCTGTGACTTCACACACCTCCATTCTGTGACTTCACACACCTCCATTTTGACTTCACACACCTCCATTCTGACTTCACACATCTCCATTCTGTGACTTCGCACACCTCCATTCTGACTTCACACATCTCCATTCTGTGACTTCACACACCTCCATTCCGTGACTTCACACAACTCCATTCGATTACTTCACACACCTCCATTTTGACTTCACACACTTCCATTCTATGACTTCACACTCCTCCATTCTGTGACTTCACACACCTCCGTTCTGTGACTTCACACACCTCCTTTCTATGACTTCACAAACCTCGATTCTCTGACTTCACAAACCTCCATTCTATGACTTCACACACCTCCATTCCGTGACTTCACACAACTCCATTCGATTACTTCACACACCTCCATTTTGACTTCACACACTTCCATTCTCTGACTTTACACACCTCCATTCTATGACTTCGCACACCTCCATTCTGACTTCACACAGCTCCATTCTGTGAATTCACACACCTCCATTCCTTGACTTCACACAACTCCATTCGATGACTCACACACCTCCATTCTTTGACTTCAAACACCTCCGTTCTGTGACTTCACACACCTACCTTCGGTGACTTCACATACCTCCATTCTGTGACTTCACACACCTCCATTTTGACATCACACACTTCCATTCTGTGACTTCACACACCTCCATTCTGTGACTTCACACACCTCCATTCTGTGACTTCACACACCTCCATTCTATGACTTCACACACCTCAATTCTGTGACTTCACACACCTCCATTCTATGACTTCACACACCTCCATATTGTGACTTCACCCATCTCCATTTGTGACGTCACACGCTACCATTTTGACTTCACAAACCTCCATTCTGTGACTTCACAAACCTCTATTCTGTGACTTCACACACCTCCATTTTGACTTCACACACTTCCCTTCTGTGACTTCACACACCTCTATTCTGTGACTTTACACACCTCCATTGTTTGACTTCACACACCTCTATTCTTTGACTTCACACACCTCCATTCCATGACTTCACACACCTCCATTCTATGAGTTCACACATCTCCATTCTAAGAGTTCACACACCTCCATTTGGACTTCACACACCTCCATTCTATGACTTCTCACACCTTCATTCTTACTTCAGAAACATCCATTCTATGACTTCACACACCTCCCTTCTATGGCATCACAAACCTCGGTTCTGTGACTTCACACACCTCCATTCTGAGTTCACACACCTCCATTCTCTGACTTCACTCACCTCCATTCTGACTTCACACTCCTCCATTCTATGACTTCACACACTTCCATTCTATGACTTCACACATCTCCATTCTTTGATTTCACACACCTCCATTCTGTGACTTCACACACCTCCATTCTGTGAATTCACACACCTCCATTTTGAATTCACACACTTCCATTCTCTGATTTCACACACCTCCATTCTGTGCCTTCACACACATCCATTCTGAGTTCACACACCTCCATTCTGTGACTTCACACACCTCCATTCTGTGAATTCACACACCTCCATTTTGACTTCACACACTTCCATTCTCTGACTTCACACACCTCCATTCTGTGCCTTCACACACATACATTCTGAGTTCACACACCTCCATTCTGTGACTTCACACACCTCCATTCTGTGACTTCACACACCTCCATTCTATGACTTCACACACATCCATTTTGGCATCACACACTTACATTCTGTGACTTCACACACCTCCATTCTATGACTTCACACACCTCCATTGTTTGACTTCACATACCTCCATTCTTGGACTTCACACACTTCCATTCTATGACTTCACACACCTCCATTCTGTGACTTCACACACCTCCATTCTGTGACTTCACACACCTCCGTTCTATGACTTCACACACCTCGATTCTCTGACTTCACAAACCTCCATTCTATGACTTCACACACCTCCATTCTGTGACTTCACACACCTCCATTCTGTGACTTCACACACCTCCATTTTGACTTCACACACATTCATTCTCTGACTTCACACACCTCCATTCCATGACTTCGCACACCTCCATTCTGACATCACACATCTCCATTCTGTGACTTCACACACCTCCATTCCGTGCCTTCACACAACTCCATTCGATGACTTCACACACCTCCATTCTGTGACTTCACACACCTCCATTCTATGACTTCACACACATCCATTTTGGCATCACACACTTCCATTCTGTGACTTCACACACCTCCATTCTATGACTTCACACACCTCCATTGTTTGACTTCACATACCTCCATTCTTGGACTTCACACACTTCCATTCGGTTACTTCACACACCTCCATTCTGATTTCACAAAGCTCCAATCTATGACTTCACACACTTCCATTCTATGACTTCACACACCTCCATTCTGTGACTTCACACACCTACTTTCGGTGACTTCACACACCTCCATTCTGTGACTTCACACACCTACTTTCGGTGACTTCACACACCTCCATTCTGTGAATTCACACACCTCCATTTTGACATCACACACTTCCATTATGTGCCTTCACACACCTCCATTCTGTGACTTCACACACCTCCATTTTGACTTCACACACTTCCATTCTCTGACTTCACACCCCTCCATTCCATGACTTCGCACACCTCCATTCTGACTTCACACAACTCCATTCTGTGACTTCACACACCTCCATTCCGTGACTTCACACAACTCCATTCGATTACTTCACACACCTCCATTTTGACTTCACACACTTCCCTTCTGTGACTTCACACACCTCCATTCTGTGACTTCACACGCCTCCATTGTTTGACTTCACACACCTCTATTCTTTGACTTCACACACCTCCATTCTATGACTTCACACACCTCCATTCTATGACTTCACAAACCTCCATTCTGTGACTTCACACACCTACATTCTGAGTTCACACACCTCCATTGGTTGACTTCACACAACTACATTCTGAGTTCACACACCTCCATTCTGTGACTTCACACACCTACATTCCGTGACTTCATACACATCCATTCTGTGACTTCACACACCTCCATTGTGAAATCACACACTTCCATTATGTGACTTCACACACCTCCAATCTGTGACTTCACATACCTCCATTGTTTGACTTCACACAACTCCATTCTTGGACTTCACACACCTCCATTCCATGACTTCACACACCTCCATTCTATGAGTTCACACACCTTCATTCTTACTTCAGAAACATCCATTCTATGACTTCACACACCTCCCTTCTATGGCATCACAAACCACGGTTCTGTGACTTCACACACCTCCATTCTGATTTCACACACCTCCATTCTATGACTTCACTCACCTCCATTCTGACTTCACACACCTCCATTCTATGACTTCACACACTTCCATTCTATGACTTCACACACCTCCATTCTGTGACTTCACACACCTCCATTCTGTGACTTCACACACCTCAATTCTGTGACTTCACACACCTCCATTCTATGACTTCACACACCTCCATATTGTGACTTCACCCATCTCCATTTGTGCCCACACACACTACCATTTTGACTTCACAAGCCTCCATTCTGTGACTTCACAAACCTCCATTCTGTGACCTCACACACCTCCATTTTGACTTCACACACTTCCATTCTGTGACTTCACACACCTCTATTCTGTGACTTCACACACCTTCATTGTTTGACTTCACACACCTCTATTCTTTGACTTCACACACCTCCATTCCATGACTTCACACACCTCCATTCTATGAGTTCACACTCCTCCATTCTATGAGTTCACACACCACCATTTTGACTTCACACACCTCCATTCTATGACTTCACACACCTCCATTCTATGCCTTCACAAACCTCCATTCTGTGACTTCACACATCTCCATTCTGAGTTCACACATCTCCATTCGGTGACTTCACACACCTCCATTTTGACTTCACAAACCTCCATTCTATGACTTCACAAACTTCCACTCTATGACTTCACACACCTCCATTCTGTGACTTCACACACATCCATTCTGAGTTCACACACCTCCATTCTGTGACTTCACACACCTCCATTCTGTGGCTTCACACACCTCCATTCTATGACTTCACACACCTCCATTGTTTGACTTCACATACCTCCATTCTTGGGCTTCACACACTTCTATTCGGTGACTTCACACACCTCCATTCTGATTTCACAAAGCTCCAATCTATGACTTCACACACTTCCATTCTATGACTTCACAAACCTCCATTCTGTGACTTCACACACCTACATTCTGAGTTCACACACCTCCATTCTGTGACTTCACAAACCTACATTCGGTGACTTCACACACCTCCATTCTGTGACTTCACACACCTCCATTTTGACATCACACACTTCCATTATGTGACTTCACACACCTCCATTCTGTGACTTCACAAACATCCATTGTTTGACTTCACACATCTCCAATCTTGGACTTCACACACCTCCATTCCATGACTTCACACACCTCCATTCTATGAGTTCACACATCTGCATTCTATGAGTTCACACACCTCCAATTGGACTTCACACACCTCCATTCTATGACTTCACACACCTTCATTCTTACTTCAGAAACATCCATTCTATGACTTCACACACCTCCCTTCTATGACATAAAAAACCTCCATTCTGTGACTTAACACACCTCCATTCTGAGTTCACACACCTGCATTCTGTGATTTCACACACCTCCATTCTGTGACTTCACACACCTAGATTCTCTGACTTCACACACCTCCATTCTATGACTTCACACACCTCCATTCTGTGACTTCACACACCTCCGTTCTATGACATCACAAACCTCCATTCTGTGACTTCAGACACCTCTATTCTGAGTTCACACACCTCCATTCTGTGACTTCACACACCTCCATTCTGTGACTTCACACACCTCCGTTCTATGTCTTCAAACACCTCAATCCTCTGACTTCACAAACCTCCATTCTATGACTTCACACACCTCCATTCTGTGACTTCACACATCTCCATTCTGTGACTTCACACACCTCCATTTTGAGTTCACACACTTCCATTCTCTGACTTCACACACCTCCATTCCATGACTTCGCACACCTCCATTCTGACTTCACACATCTCCATTCTGTGACTTCACACACCTCCCTTCCGTGACTTCACACAACTCAATTCGATGACTTCACACACCTCCATTTTGACTTCACACACTTCCCTTCTGTGACTTCACACACCTCCATTCTCTGACTTCACACACCTCCATTGTTTGACTTCACACACCTCTATTCTTTGACTTCACACACCTCCATTCCATGACTTCACATACCTCCATTCTATGAGTTCACACACCTCCATTCTATGAGTTCACACACCACCATTTTGACTTCACACACCTCCATTCTATGACTTCACACACCTCCATTCTATGACTTCACACACCTCCATTCTGTGACTTCACACACCTACATTCTGAGTTCACACACCTCCATTCTGTGACTTCACAAACCTACATTCGGTGACTTCACACACATCCATTCTGTGATTTCACACACCTCCATAGTGACATCACACACTTCCATTATGTGACTTCACACACCTCTATTCTGTGACTTCACACACCTCTATTGTTTGACTTCACACAACTCCATTCTTGGACTTCACACACCTCCATTCCATGACTTCACACACCTCCATTCTATGAGTTCACACATCTCCATTCTAAGACTTCACACACCTCCATTTGGACTTCACACACCTCCATTCTATGACTTCACACACCTTCATTCTTACTTCAGAATCATCCATTCTATGACTTCACACACCTCCCTTCTATGGGATCACAAACCTCGGTTCTGTGACTTCACACACCTCCATTCTGAGTACACACCTCCATTCTCTGACTTCACTCACCTCCATTCTGACTTCACACACCTCCATTCTATGACTTCACACACTTCCATTCTATGACTTCACACACCTCCATTCTGTGACTTCACACACCTCCATTCTGTGACTTCACACACCTAGATTCTCTGACTTCACACACCTCCATTCTATGACTTCACACACCTCCATTCTGTGACTTCACACACCTCCGTTCTATGACATCACAAACCTCCATTCTGTGACTTCAGACACCTCCATTCTGAGTTCACACACCTCCATTCTGTGACTTCACACACCTCCATTCTGTGACTTCACACAGCTCCCTTCTATGACTTCACACACCTCGATTCTCTGACTTCACAAACCTCCATTCTATAACTTCACACACCTCCATTCGGTGACTTCACACACCTCCATTCTATGACTTCACACACCTCCATTCTGTGACTTCACCCACCTACATTTATGACTTCACACACCACCATTTTGAGTTCACACACCTCCATTCTGTGACCTCACACACCTCCATTCTGTGACTTCACACCCCTCCATTTTGACTTCACACACTTCCATTCTCTGACTTCACACACCTCCATTCTATCACTTCGCACACCTCCATTCTGACTTCACACACCTCCATTCTGTGACTTCACACACCTCCATTCCGTGACTTCACACAACTCAATTCGATGACTGCACACACCTCCATTTTGACTTCACACACTTCCCTTCTGTGACTTCACACACCTCCATTCTGTGACTTCACACACCTCCATTGTTTGACTTCACACACCTCTATTCTTTGACTTCACACACCTCCATTCCATGACTTCACACACCTCCATTCTATGAGTTCACACACCTCCATTCTATGAGTTCACACACCACCATTTTGACTTCACACACCTCCATTCTATGACTTCACACACCTCCATTCTATGCCTTCACAAACCTCCATTTTGTGACTTCACATATCTCCATTCTGAGTTCACACACCTCCATTCGGTGACTTCACACACCTCCATTCTGTCTTCACAAACCTCCATTCTATGACTTCACAAACTTCCATTCTATGACTTCACACACCTCCATTCTGTGACTTCACACACATCCATTCTGAGTTCACACACCTCCATTCTGTGACTTCACACACCTCCTTTCTGTGACTTCACACACCTCCATTCTATGACTTCACACACATCCATTTTGGCATCACACACTTCCATTCTGTGACTTCACACACCTCCATTCTATGACTTCACACACCTCCATTGTTTGACTTCACATACCTCCATTCTTGGACTTCACACACTTCCATTCGGTGACGTCACACACCTCCATTCTGATTTCACAAAGCTCCAATCTATGACTTCACACACTTCAATTCTATGACTTCACACACCTCCATTCTGTGACTTCACACACCTACATTCTGAGTTCACACACCTCCATTCTGTGACTTCACACACCTACATTCGGTGACTTCACACACCTCCATTCTGTGACTTCACACACCTCCATTTTGACATCACACACTTCCATTATGTGACTTCACACACCTCCATTCTGTGACTTCACACACCTCCATTTTTTGACTTCACACATCTCCATTCTTGGACTTCACACACCTCCATTCCATGACTTCACACACCTCCATTCTATGAGTTCACACATCTCCATTCTATGAGTTCACACACCTCCAATTGGACTTCACACACCTCCATTCTATGACTTCACACACCTTCATTCTTACTTCAGAAACATCCATTCTATGACTTCACACACCTCCCTTCTATGACATAACAAACCCCCATTCTGTGACTTCACACACGTCCATTCTGAGTTCACACACCTGCATTCTGTGACTTCGCACACCTCCATTCTGACTTCACACACCTACATTCTATGACTTCACACACTTCCATTCTATGACTTCACACACCTCCATTCTGTGACTTCACACACCTCCATTCTGTGACTTCACACACCTAGATTCTCTGACTTCACACACCTCAATTCTATGACTTCACACACCTCCATTCTGTGACTTCACACACCTCCGTTCTATGACATCACAAACCTCCATTCTGTGACTTCAGACACCTCCATTCTGAGTTCACACACCTCCATTGTGTGACTTCACACACCTCCATTCTGTGACTTCACACACCTCCGTTTTATGACTTCACACACCTCGATTCTCTGACTTCACAAACCTCCATTCTATGACTTCACACACCTCCATTCTGTGACTTCACACAACTCCATTCTGTGACTTCACACACCTCCATTTTGACTTCACACACTTCCATTCTCTGACTTCACACACCTCCATTCCATGACTTCGCACACCTCCATTCTGACTTCACACATCTCCATGCTGTGACTTCACACACCTCCATTCCGTGACTTCACACAACTCCAGTCGATGACTTCACCCACCTCCATTTTGACTTCACACACTTCCCTTCTGTGACTTCACACACCTCCATTCTGTGACTTCACACACCTCCATTTTTTGACTTCACACACCTCTATTCTTTGACTTCACACACCTCCATTCCATGACTTCACATACCTCCATTCTATGAGTTCACACACCTCCATTCTATGACTTCACAAACCTCCATTCTGTGACTTCACACACCTACATTCTGAGTTCACACACCTCCATTCGGTGACTTCACACAACTACATTCTGAGTTCACACACCTCCATTCTGTGACTTCACACACCTACATTCGGTGACTTCACACACATCCATTCTGTGACTTCCCACACCTCCATTGTGACATCACACACTTCCATTATGTGACTTCACACACCTCCATTCTGTGACTTCACACACCTCCATTGTTTGACTTCACACAACTCCATTCTTGGACTTCACACACCTCCATTCCATGACTTCACACACCTCCATTCTATGAGTTCACACATCTCCATTCTAAGAGTTCACACACCTCCATTTGGACTTCACACACCTCCATTCTATGACTTCACACACCTTCATTCTTACTTCAGAAACATCCAATCTATGACTTCACACACCTCACTTCTATGGCATCACAAACCTCGGTTCTGTGACTTCACACACCTCCATTCTATGACTTCACAAACCTCCATTCTGTGACTTCACACACCTACATTCTGAGTTCACACACCTCCATTCGGTGACTTCACACAACTATATTCTGAGTTCACACACCTTCATTCTGTGACTTCACACACCTACATTAGGTGACTTCACACACATCCATTCTGTGACTTCACACACCTCCATTCTGACATCACACACTTCCATTATGTGACTTCACACACCTCCATTCTGTGACTTCACACACCTCCATTGTTTGACTTCACACAACTCCATTCTTGGACTTCACACACCTCCATTCCATGACTTCACACACCTCCATTCTATGAGTTCATACATCTCCATTCTAAGAGTTCACACACCTCCATTTGGACTTCACACACCTCCATTCTATGACTTCACACACCATCATTCTTACTTCAGAAACATCCATTCTATGACTTCACACACTTCCCTTCTATGTCATCACAAACCTCGGTTCTGTGACTTCACACACCTCCATTCTGAGTTCACACACCTCCATTCTCTGACTTCACTCACCTCCATTCGGACTACACACCTCCATTCTATGACTTCACACACTTCCATTCTATGACTTCACACACCTCCATTCTGTGACTTCACACACCTCCATTCTGTGACTTCACACACCTAGATTCTCTGACTTCACACACCTCCATTCTATGACTTCAGACACCTCCATTCTGTGACTTCACACACCTCCGTTCTATGACATCACAAACCTCCATTCTGTGACTTCAGACACCTCCATTCTGAGTTCACACACCTCCATTCTGTGACTTCACACACCTCCATTCTGTGACTTCACACACCTCCCTTCTATGACTTCACACACCTCGATTCTCTGACTTCACAAACCTCCATTCCATAACTTCACACACCTGCATTCGGTGACTTCACACACCTCCATTCTATGACTTCACACACCTCCATTCTGTGACTTCACCCACCTACATTTGTGACTTCACACACCACCATTTTGAGTTCACACACCTCCATTCTGTGACTTCACACACCTCCATTCTGTGACTTCACACCCCTCCATTTTGACTTCACACACTTCCATTCTCTGACTTCACACACCTCCATTCTATCACTTCGCACACCTCCATTCTGACTTCACACACCTCCATTCTGTGACTTCACACACCTCCATTCCGTGACTTCACACAACTCAATTCGATGACTTCACACACCTCCATTTTGACTTCACACACTTCCCTTCTGTGACTTCACACACCTCCATTCTGTGACTTCACACACCTCCATTGTTTGACTTCACACACCTCTATTCTTTGACTTCACACACCTCCATTCCATGACTTCACACACCTCCATTCTATGAGTTCACACACCTCCATTCTATGAGTTCACACACCACCATTTTGACTTCACACACCTCCTTTCTATGACTTCACACACCTCCATTCTATGCCTTCACAAACCTCCATTCTGTGACTTCACATATCTCCATTCTGAGTTCACACACCTCCATTCGGTGACTTCACACACCTCCATTCTGACTTCACAAACCTCCATTCTGTGACTTCACACACCTACATTCGGTGACTTCACACACATCCATTCTGTGACTTCACACACCTCCATTGTGACATCACACACTTCCATTCTGTGACTTCACACACCTCCATTCTGTGACTTCACACACCTCCATTCTATGACTTCACACACATCCATTTTGGCATCACACACTTCCATTCTGTGACTTCACACACCTCCATTCTATGACTTCACACACCTCCATTATTTGACTTCACATACCTCCATTCTTGGACTTCACACACTTCCATTCGGTGACTTCACACACCTCCATTCTGATTTCACAAAGCTCCAATCTATGACTTCACAAACTTCAATTCTATGACTTCACACACCTCCATTCTGTGACTTTACACACCTACATTCTGAGTTCACACACCTCCATTCTGTGACTTCACACACCTACAATCGGTGACTTCAAACACCTCCATTCTGTGACTTCACACACCTCCATTTTGACATCACACACTTCCATTATGTGACTTCACACACCTCCATTCTTTGACTTCACACACCTCCATTGTTTGACTTCACACATCTCCATTCTTGGACTTCACACACCTCCATTCCATGACTTCACACACCTCCATTCTATGAGTTCACACATCTCCATTCTATGAGTTCACACACCTCCAATTGGACTTCACACACCTCCATTCTATGACTTCACACACCTTCATTCTTACTTCAGAAACATCCATTCTATGACTTCACACACCTCCCTTCTATGACATAACAAACCCCCATTCTGTGACTTCACACACCTCCATTCTGAGTTCACACACCTGCATTCTGTGACTTCACACACCTCCATTCTGACTTCACACACCTCCGTTCTATGACTTCACACACCTCGATTCTCTGACTTCACAAACCTCCATTCTCTGACTTCACACTCCTCCATTCTGTGACTTCACACACCACCATTCTGTGACTTCACACACCTCCATTTTGACTTCACACACTTCCATTCTCTGACTTCACACACCTCCATTGCATGACTTCGCACACCTCCATTCTGACTTCACACATCTCCATTCTGTGACTTCACACACCTCCATTCCGTGACTTCACACAACTCCATTCGATGACTTCACACACCTCCATTTTGACTTCACACACTTCCCTTCTGTGACTTCACACACCTCCATTCTGTGACTTCACACACCTCCATTGTTTGACTTCACACACCTCTATTCTTTGACTTCACACACCTCCATTCCATGACTTCACATACCTCCATTTTATGAGTTCACACACCTCCATTCTATGAGTTCACACACCACCATTTTGACTTCACACACCTCCATTCTATGACTTCACACACCTCCATTCTATGACTTCACAAACCTCCATTCTGTGACTTCACACACCTCCATTCTGACTTCACACAGCTCCATTTTGTGACTTCACAAAACTCCATTCTATCATTTCACACACCTCCATCTATGACTTCACACACCTCCATTCTTACATCAGAAACATCCATTCTGTGACTTCACACACCTACATTCTGACTTCACACACCTCCATTGTATGACTTCACACACTACCATTGTGACGTCACACACCTCCATTCTGTGAATTCACACAGCTCCATTCTGTGACTTCACACACCTCCATTCTGTGACTTCACACACATCCATTTTGACATCACACACTTCCATTCTGTGACTTCACACCCATCCATTCTCTGACTTCACACACCTCCATTGTTTGACTTCACATACCTCCATTCTTGGACTTCACACACCTCCATTCGGTGACTTCACAAACCTCCATTCTGATTTCACAAAGCTCCATTCTATGACTTCACACACTTCCATTCTATGACTTCACACACCTCCATTCTGTGACTTCACACACTTACATTCTGAGTTCACACACCTCCATTCTGTGACTTCACACACCTACATTCGGTGACCTCACACACCTCCATTTTGACATCACACACTTCCATTATGTGACTTCACACACCTCCATTCTGTGACTTCACACACCTCCATTGTTTACTTCACACACCTCCATTCTTGGACTTCACACACCTCCATTCCATGACTTCACACACCTCCATTCTATGAGTTCACACATCTCCATTCTATGAGTTCACACACCTCCATTTGGACTTCACACACCTCCATTCTATGACTTCACACACCTTCATTCTTACTTCAGAAACATCTATTGTATGACTTCACACACCTCCCTTCTATGACATCACAAACCTCTGTTCTGTGACTTCACACACCTCCATTCTGTGTTCACACACCTCTCTTCTGTGACTTCACACACCTCCATTCTGACTTCACACACCTCCATTCTATGACTTCACACACCTTCATTCTTACTTCAGAAACATCCATTCTATGACTTCACACACCTCCCTTCTATGACATAACAAACCTCCATTCTGTGACTTAACACACCTCCATTCTGAGTTCACACACCTGCATTCTGTGACTTCACACACCTCCATTCTGTGACTTCACACACCTAGATTCTCTGACTAAACACACCTCCATTCTATGACTTCACACACCTCCATTCTGTGACTTCACACACCTCCGTTCTATGACATCACAAACCTCCATTCTGTTACTTCAGACACCTCTATTCTGAGTTCACACACCTCCATTCTGTGACTTCACACACCTCCATTCTGTGACTTCACACACCTCCGTTCTATGACTTCAAACACCTCAATTCTCTGACTTCACAAACCTCCATTCTATGACTTCACACACCTCCATTCTGTGACTTCACACATCTCCATTCTGTGACTTCACACACCTCCATTTTGAGTTCACACACTTACATTCTCTGACTTCACACACCTCCATTCCATGACTTCGCACACCTCCATTCTGACTTCACACATCTCCATTCTGTGACTTCACACACCTCCATTCCGTGACTTCACACAACTCAATTCGATGACTTCACACACCTCCATTTTGACTTCACACACTTCCCTTCTGTGACTTCACACACCTCCATTCTCTGACTTCACACACCTCCATTGTTTGACTTCACACACCTCTATTCTTTGACTTCACACACCTCCATTCCATGACTTCACATACCTCCATTCTATGAGTTCACACACCTCCATTCTATGAGTTCACACACCACCATTTTGACTTCACACACCTCCATTCTATGACTTCACACACCTCCATTCTATGACTTCACAAACCTCCATTCTGTGACTTCACACACCTACATTCTGAGTTCACACACCTCCATTCTGTGACTTCACACACCTACAATCGGTGACTTCACACACATCCATTCTGTGACTTCACACACCTCCATAGTGACTTCACACACTTCCATTATGTGACTTCACACACCTCTATTCTGTGACTCCACACACCTCTATTGTTTGACTTCACACAACTCCATTCTTGGACTTCACACACCTCCATTCCATGACTTCACACACCTCCATTCTATGAGTTCACACACCTCCATTCTATGACTTCACACACATCCATTTTGGCATCACACACTTCCATTCTGTGACTTCACACACCTCCATTCTATGACTTCACACACCTCCATTGTTTGACTTCACATACCTCCATTCTTGGACTTCACACACTTCCATTCGGTGACGTCACACACCTCCATTCTGATTTCACAAAGCTCCAATCTATGACTTCACACACTTCAATTCTATGACTTCACACACCTCCATTCTGTGACTTCACACACCTACATTCTGAGTCCACACACCTCCATTCTGTGACTTCACACACCTACATTCGGTGACTTCACACACCTCCATTCTGTGACTTCACACACCTCCATTTTGACATCACACACTTCCATTATGTGACTTCACACACCTCCATTCTGTGACTTCACACACCTCCATTGTTTGACTTCACACATCTCCATTCTTGGACTTCACACACCTCCATTCTATGAGTTCACACACCACCATTTTGACTTCACACACCTCCATTCTATGACTTCACACACCTCCATTCTATGCCTTCACAAACCTCCATTTTGTGACTTCACATATCTCCATTCTGAGTTCACACACCTCCATTCGGTGACTTCACACACCTCCATTCTGTCTTCACAAACCTCCATTCTATGACTTCACAAACTTCCATTCTATGACTTCACACACCTCCATTCTGTGACTTCACACACATCCATTCTGAGTTCACACACCTCCATTCTGTGACTTCACACACCTCCATTCTGTGACTTCACACACCTCCATTCTATGACTTCACACACATCCATTTTGGCATCACACACTTCCATTCTGTGACTTCACACACCTCCATTCTATGACTTCACACACCTCCATTGTTTGACTTCACATACCTCCATTCTTGGACTTCACACACTTCCATTCGGTGACGTCACACACCTCCATTCTGATTTCACAAAGCTCCAATCTATGACTTCACACACTTCAATTCTATGACTTCACACACCTCCATTCTGTGACTTCACACACCTACATTCTGAGTTCACACACCTCCATTCTCTGACTTCACACACCTACATTCGGTGACTTCACACACCTCCATTCTGTGACTTCACACACCTCCATTTTGACATCACACACTTCCATTATGTGACTTCACACACCTCCATTCTGTGACTTCACACACCTCCATTGTTTGACTTCACATATCTCCATTCTTGGACTTCACACACCTCCATTCCATGACTTCACACACCTCCATTCTATGAGTTCACACATCTCCATTCTATGAGTTCACACACCTCCAATTGGACTTCACACACCTCCATTCTATGACTTCACACACCTTCATTCTTACTTCAGAAACATCCATTCTATGACTTCACACACCTCCCTTCTATGACATAACAAACCCCCATTCTGTGACTTCACACACCTCCATTCTATGAGTTCACACATCTCCATTCTAAGACTTCACACACCTCCATTTGGACTTCACACACCTCCATTCTATGACTTCACACACCTTCATTCTTACTTCAGAATCATCCATTCTATGACTTCACACACCTCCCTTCTATGGCATCACAAACCTCGGTTCTGTGACTTCACACACCTCCATTCTGAGTACACACCTCCATTCTCTGACTTCACTCACCTCCATTCTGACTTCACACACCTCCATTCTATGACTTCACACACTTCCATTCTATGACTTCACACACCTCCATTCTGTGACTTCACACACCTCCATTCTGTGACTTCACACACCTAGATTCTCTGACTTCACACACCTCCATTCTATGACTTCACACACCTCCATTCTGTGACTTCACACACCTCCGTTCTATGACATCACAAACCTCCATTCTGTGACTTCAGACACCTCCATTCTGAGTTCACACACCTCCATTCTGTGACTTCACACACCTCCATTCTGTGACTTCACACACCTCCCTTCTATGACTTCACACACCTCGATTCTCTGACTTCACAAACCTCCATTCTATAACTTCACACACCTCCATTCGGTGACTTCACACACCTCCATTCTATGACTTCACACACCTCCATTCTGTGACTTCACCCACCTACATTTGTGACTTCACACACCACCATTTTGAGTTCACACACCTCCATTCTGTGACTTCACACACCTCCATTCTGTGACTTCACACACCTCCATTTTGACTTCACACACTTCCATTCTCTGACTTCACACACATCCATTCTATCACTTCGCACACCTCCATTCTGACTTCACACACCTCCATTCTGTGACTTCACACACCTCCATTCCGTGACTTCACACAACTCAATTCGATGACTGCACACACCTCCATTTTGACTTCACACACTTCCCTTCTGTGACTTCACACACCTCCATTCTGTGACTTCACACACCTCCATTGTTTGACTTCACACACCTCTATTCTTTGACTTCACACACCTCCATTCCATGACTTCACACACCTCCATTCTATGAGTTCACACACCTCCATTCTATCAGTTCACACACCACCATTTTGACTTCACACACCTCCATTCTATGACTTCACACACCTCCATTCTATGCCTTCACAAACCTCCATTTTGTGACTTCACATATCTCCATTCTGAGTTCACACACCTCCATTCGGTGACTTCACACACCTCCATTCTGTCTTCACAAACCTCCATTCTATGACTTCACAAACTTCCATTCTATGACTTCACACACCTCCATTCTGTGACTTCACACACCTCCATTCTGTGACTTCACACACCTCCATTCTATGACTTCACACACATCCATTTTGGCATCACACACTTCCATTCTGTGACTTCACACACCTCCATTCTATGACTTCACACACCTCCATTGTTTGACTTCACATACCTCCATTCTTGGACTTCACACACTTCCATTCGGTGACGTCACACACCTCCATTCTGATTTCACAAAGCTCCAATCTATGACTTCACACACTTCAATTCTATGACTTCACACACCTCCATTCTGTGACTTCACACACCTACATTCTGAGTTCACACACCTCCATTCTGTGACTTCACACACATACATTCGGTGACTTCACACACCTCCATTCTGTGACTTCACACACCTCCATTTTGACATCACACACTTCCATTATGTGACTTCACACACCTCCATTCTGTGACTTCACACACCTCTATTGTTTGACTTCACACATCTCCATTCTTGGACTTCACACACCTCCATTCCATGACTTCACACACCTCCATTCTATGAGTTCACACATCTCCATTCTATGAGTTCACACACCTCCAATTGGACTTCACACACCTCCATTCTATGACTTCACACACCTTCATTCTTACTTCAGAAACATCCATTCTATGACTTCACACACCTCCCTTCTATGACATAACAAACCCCCATTCTGTGACTTTACACACCTCCATTCTGAGTTCACACACCTGCATTCTGTGACTTCGCACACCTACATTCTGACTTCACACACCTACATTCTATGACTTCACACACTTCCATTCTATGACTTCACACACCTCCATTCTGTGACTTCACACACCTCCATTCTGTGACTTCACACACCTAGATTCTCTGACTTCACACACCTCAATTCTATGACTTCACACACCTCCATTCTGTGACTTCACACACCTCCGTTCTATGACATCACAAACCTCCATTCTGTGACTTCAGACACCTCCATTCTGAGTTCACACACCTCCATTCTGTGACTTCACACACCTCCATTCTGTGACTTCACACACCTCCGTTTTATGACTTCACACACCTCGATTCTCTGACTTCACAAACCTCCATTCTATGACTTCACACACCTCCATTCTGTGACTTCACACAACTCCATTCTGTGACTTCACACACCTCCATTTTGACTTCACACACTTCCATTCTCTGACTTCACACACCTCCATTCCATGACTTCGCACACCTCCATTCTGACTTCACACATCTCCATGCTGTGACTTCACACACTTCCATTCCGTGACTTCACACAACTCCAGTCGATGACTTCACCCACCTCCATTTTGACTTCACACACTTCCCTTCTGTGACTTCACACACCTCCATTCTGTGACTTCACACACCTCCATTGTTTGACTTCACACACCTCTATTCTTTGACTTCACACACCTCCATTCCATGACTTCACATACCTCCATTCTATGAGTTCACACACCTCCATTCTATGACTTCACAAACCTCCATTCTGTGACTTCACACACCTACATTCTGAGTTCACACACCTCCATTCGGTGACTTCACACAACTACATTCTGAGTTCACACACCTCCATTCTGTGACTTCACACACCTACATTCGGTGACTTCACACACATCCATTCTGTGACTTCCCACACCTCCATTGTGACATCACACACTTCCATTATGTGACTTCACACACCTCCATTCTGTGACTTCACACACCTCCATTGTTTGACTTCACACAACTCCATTCTTGGACTTCACACACCTCCATTCCATGACTTCACACACCTCCATTCTATGAGTTCACACATCTCCATTCTAAGAGTTCACACCCTCCATTTGGACTTCACACACCTCTATTCTATGACTTCACACACCTTAATTCTTACTTCAGAAACATCCAATCTATGACTTCACACACCTCACTTCTATGGCATCACAAACCTCGGTTCTGTGACTTCACACACCTCCATTTTATGACTTCACAAACCTCCATTCTGTGACTTCACACACCTACATTCTGAGTTCACATACCTCCATTCGGTGACTTCACACAACTATATTCTGAGTTCACACACCTTCATTCTGTGACTTCACACACCTACATTAGGTGACTTCACACACATCCATTCTGTGACTTCACACACCTCCATTCTGACATCACACACTTCCATTATGTGACTTCACACACCTCCATTCTGTGACTTCACACACCTCCATTGTTTGACTTCACACAACTCCATTCTTGGACTTCACACACCTCCATTCCATGACTTCACACACCTCCATTCTATGAGTTCACACATCTCCATTCTAAGAGTTCACACACCTCCATTTGGACTTCACACACCTCCATTCTATGACTTCACACACCTTCATTCTTACTTCAGAAACATCCATTCTATGACTTCACACACCTCCCTTCTATGTCATCACAAACCTCCATTCTGTGACTTCACACACCTCCATTCTGAGTTCACACACCTCCATTCTCTGACTTCACTCACCTCCATTCGGACTACACACCTCCATTCTATGACTTCACACACTTCCATTCTATGACTTCACACACCTCCATTCTGTGACTTCACACACCTCCATTCTGTGACTTCACACACCTAGATTCTCTGACTTCACACACCTCCATTCTATGACTTCACACACCTCCATTCTGTGACTTCACACACCTCCGTTCTATGACATCACAAACCTCCATTCTGTGACTTCAGACACCTCCATTCTGAGTTCACACACCTCCATTGTGTGACTTCACACACCTCCATTCTGTGACTTCACACACCTCCCTTCTATGACTTCACACACCTCGATTCTCTGACTTCACAAACCTCCATTCCATAACTTCACACACCTCCATTCGGTGACTTCACACACCTCCATTCTATGACTTCACACACCTCCATTCTGTGACTTCACCCACCTACATTTATGACTTCACACACCACCATTTTGAGTTCACACACCTCCATTCTGTGACTTCACACACCTCCATTCTGTGACTTCACACCCCTCCATTTTGACTTCACACACTTCCATTCTCTGACTTCACACACCTCCATTCTATCACTTCGCACACCTCCATTCTGACTTCACACACCTCCATTCTGTGACTTCACACACCTCCATTCCGTGACTTCACACAACTCAATTCGAGGACTGCACACACCTCCATTTTGACTTCACACACTTCCCTTCTGTGACTTCACACACCTCCATTCTGTGACTTCACACACCTCCATTGTTTGACTTCACACACCTCTATTCTTTGACTTCACACACCTCCATTCCATGACTTCACACACCTCCATTCTATGAGTTCACACACCTCCATTCTATGAGTTCACACACCACCATTTTGACTTCACACACCTCCATTCTATGACTTCACACACCTCCATTCTATGCCTTCACAAACCTGCATTCTGTGACTTCACATATCTCCATTCTGAGTTCACACACCTCCATTCGGTGACTTCACACACCTCCATTCTGACTTCACAAACCTCCATTCTGTGACTTCACACACCTACATTCGGTGACTTCACACACATCCATTCTGTGACTTCACACACCTCCATTGTGACATCACACACTTCCATTCTGTGACTTCACACACCTCCATTCTGTGACTTCACACACCTCCATTCTATGACTTCACACACATCCATTTTGGCATCACACACTTCCATTCTGTGACTTCACACACCTCCATTCTATGACTTCACACACCTCCATTGTTTGACTTCACATACCTCCATTCTTGGACTTCACACACTTCCATTCGGTGACTTCACACACCTCCATTCTGATTTCACAAAGCTCCAATCTATGACTTCACACACTTCAATTCTATGACTTCACACACCTCCATTCTGTGACTTTACACACCTACATTCTGAGTTCACACACCTCCATTCTGTGACTTCACACACCTACAATCGGTGACTTCAAACACCTCCATTCTGTGACTTCACACACCTCCATTTTGACATCACACACTTCCATTATGTGACTTCACACACCTCCATTCTTTGACTTCACACACCTCCATTGTTTGACTTCACACATCTCCATTCTTGGACTTCACACACCTCCATTCCATGACTTCACACACCTCCATTCTATGAGTTCACACATCTCCATTCTATGAGTTCACACACCTCCAATTGGACTTCACACACCTCCATTCTATGACTTCACACACCTTCATTCTTACTTCAGAAACATCCATTCTATGACTTCACACACCTCCCTTCTATGACATAACAAACCCCCATTCTGTGACTTCACACACCTCCATTCTGAGTTCACACACCTGCATTCTGTGACTTCACACACCTCCATTCTGACTTCACACACCTCCGTTCTATGACTTCACACACCTCGATTCTCTGACTTCACAAACCTCCATTCTATGACTTCACACTCCTCCATTCTGTGACTTCACACACCACCATTCTGTGACTTCACACACCTCCATTTTGACTTCACACACTTCCATTCTCTGACTTCACACACCTCCATTGCATGACTTCGCACACCTCCATTCTGACTTCACACATCTCCATTCTGTGACTTCACACACCTCCATTCCGTGACTTCACACAACTCCATTCGATGACTTCACACACCTCCATTTTGACTTCACACACTTCCCTTCTGTGACTTCACACACCTCCATTCTGTGACTTCACACACCTCCATTGTTTGACTTCACACACCTCTATTCTTTGACTTCACACACCTCCATTCCATGACTTCACATACCTCCATTTTATGAGTTCACACACCTCCATTCTATGAGTTCACACACCACCATTTTGACTTCACACACCTCCATTCTATGAGTTCACACACCACCATTTTGACTTCACACACCTCCATTCTATGACTTCACAAACCTCCATTCTGTGACTTCACACACCTCCATTCTGACTTCACACAGCTCCATTTTGTGACTTCACAAAACTCCATTCTATCATTTCACACACCTCCATCTATGACTTCACACACCTCCATTCTTACATCAGAAACATCCGTTCTGTGACTTCACACACCTACATTCTGACTTCACACACCTCCATTGTATGACTTCACACACTACCATTGTGACGTCACACACCTCCATTCTGTGAATTCACACAGCTCCATTCTGTGACTTCACACACCTCCATTCTGTGACTTCACACACATCCATTTTGTCATCACACACTTCCATTCTGTGACTTCACACCCATCCATTCTCTGACTTCACACACCTCCATTGTTTGACTTCACATACCTCCATTCTTGGACTTCACACACCTCCATTCGGTGACTTCCCAAACCTCCATTCTGATTTCACAAAGCTCCATTCTATGACTTCACACACTTCCATTCTATGATTTCACACACCTCCATTCTGTGACTTCACACACTTACATTCTGAGTTCACACACCTCCATTCTGTGACTTCACACACCTACATTCGGTGACCTCACACACCTCCATTTTGACATCACACACTTCCATTATGTGACTTCACACACCTCCATTCTGTGACTTCACACACCTCCATTGTTTACTTCACACACCTCCATTCTTGGACTTCACACACCTCCATTCCATGACTTCACACACCTCCATTCTATGAGTTCACACATCTCCATTCTATGAGTTCACACACCTCCATTTGGACTTCACACACCTCCATTCTATGACTTCACACACCTTCATTCTTACTTCAGAAACATCCATTGTATGACTTCACACACCTCCCTTCTATGACATCACAAACCTCGGTTCTGTGACTCCACACACCTCCATTCTGTGTTCACACACCTCTCTTCTGTGACTTCACACACCTCCATTCTGACTTCACACACCTCCATTCTATGACTTCACACACTTCCATTCTATGACTTCACACACCTCCTTTCTGTGACTTCACACACCTCCATTCTGTGACTTCACACACCTAGATTCTCTGACTTCACACACCTCCATTCTATGACTTCACATAACTCCATTCTGTGACTTCACACACCTGCGTTCTATGACTTCACACACCTCGATTCTGTGACTTCATACACCTCCATTGTATGACTTCACACACCTCCATTCTGTGACTTCACCCACCTACATTTTTGATTTCACACACCTCCATTTTGACTTCACACACCTCCATTCTGTGACTTCACACACCTATATTTTGACTTCCCACACTTCCATTCTCTGACTTCACACACCTCCATTCTATGACTTCGCACACCTCCATTCTGACTTCACACACCTCCATTCTGTGACTTCACACAGCTCCATTCCGTGACTTCACACAACTCCATTCGATGACTTCACACACCTCCAATTTGACTTCACACACTTCCCTTCTGTGAATTCACGCACCTCCATTCTGTGATTTCACACACCTCCATTCTTTGCCTTCACACACCTATATTCTTTGACTTCACACACCTTCATTCCATGACTTCACATACCTCCATTCTAGGATTTCACACACCTCCATTCTATGAGTTCACACACCACAATTTTGACTTCACACACCTCCATTCTATGACTTCACAAACCTCCATTCTGTGACTTCACACATCTCCATTCTGAGTTCACACACCTCCATTCGGTGACTTCACACACCTCCATTCTGAATTCACAAACCTCCATTCTTTGACTTCACACACTTCCATTCTATGACTTCACACACATCCATTCTGAGTTCACACACCTCCATTCTGAATTCACACACCTCCATTCTGTGAATTCACACACCTCCATTCTGTGACTTCACACACATCCATTTTGGCATCACACACTTCCATTCTGTGCCTTCACACACCTCTATTCTATGACTTCACAAACCTCCATTCTGACTTCACACAGCTCCATTTTTTGACTTCACAAAACTCCATTCTATCATTTCACACACCTCCATCTATGACTTCACACACCACCATTCTGTGACTTCACACACCTCCATTCTATGACTTCACACACTAACATTGTGACGTCACACACCTACATTCTGTGAGTTCACAAACCTCAATTCTGTGACTTCACACACCTCCATTCCATGACTTCACACACATCCATTTTGGCATCACACACTTCCATTCTATGACTTCACACACCTCCATTCTATGACTTCACACACCTCCATTGTTTGACTTCACATACCTCCATTCTTGGACTTCACACACCTCCATTCGGTGACTTCACACACCTCCATTCTGATTTCACAAAGCTCCATTCTATGACTTCACACACTTCCATTCTATGACTTCACACCTGCATTCTGTGACTTCACACACCTACATTCGTTGACTTCACACACCTCCATTTTGACATCACACATTTCCATTATGTGACTTCACACACCTCCATTATGTGACTTCACACACCTCCATTGTTTACTTCACACACCTCCATTCTTGGACTTCACACACCTCCATTCCAGGACTTCACACACCTCCATTCTATGAGTTCACACATCTCCATTCTACGAGTTCACACACCTCCATTTGGACTTCACACACCTCCATTCTATGACTTCACACACCTTCATTCTTACTTCAGAAACATCCATTGTATGACTTCACACACCTCCCATCTATGACATAACAAACCCCCATTCTGTGACTTCACACACCTCCATTCTGAGTTCACACACCTGCATTCTGTGACTTCGCACACCTCCATTCTGACTTCACACACCTACATTCTATGACTTCACACACTTCCATTCTATGACTTCACACACCTCCATTCTGTGACTTCACACACCTCCATTCTGTGACTTCAAACACCTAGATTCTCTCACTTCACACACCTCCATTCTATGACTTCACATACCTCCATTCTGTGACTTCACACACCTCCGTTCTATGACATCACAAACCTCCATTCTGTGACTTCAGACACCTCCATTCTGAGTTCACACACCTCCATTCTGTGACTTCACACACCTCCATTCTGTGACTTCACAAACCTCCGTTTTATGACTTCACACACCTCGATTCTCTGACTTCACAAACCTCCATTCTATGACTTCACACACCTCCATTCTGTGACTTCACACAACTCCATTCTGTGACTTCACACACCTCCATTTTGACTTCTCACACTTCCATTCTCTGACTTCACACACCTCCATTCCATGACTTCGCACACCTCCATTCTGACTTCACACATCTCCATGCTGTGACTTCACACACCTCCATTCCGTGACTTCACACAACTCCAGTCGATGACTTCACACACCTCCATTTTGACTTCACACACTTCCCTTCTGTGACTTCACACACCTCCATTCTGTGACTTCACACACCTCCATTGTTTGACTTCACACACCTCTATTCTTTGACTTCACACACCTCCATTCCATGACTTCACATACCTCCATTCTATGAGTTCACACACCTCCATTCTATGACTTCACAAACCTCCATTCTGTGACTTCACACACCTACATTCTGAGTTCACACACCTCCATTCGGTGACTTCACACAACTACATTCTGTGACTTCACACACCTCCATTCTGTGACTTCACACACCTACATTCGGTGACTTCACACACATCCATTCTGTGACTTCACACACCTCCATTGTGACATCACACACTTCCATTATGTGACTTCACACACCTCCATTCTGTGACTTCACACACCTCCATTGTTTGACTTCACACAACTCCATTCTTGGACTTCACACACCTCCATTCCATGACTTCACACACCTCCAATCTATGAGTTCACACATCTCCATTCTAAGAGTTCACACACCTCCATTTGGACTTCACACACCTCCATTCTATGACTTCACACACCTTCATTCTTACTTCAGAAACATCCAATCTATGACTTCACACACCTCACTTCTATGGCATCACAAACCTCGGTTCTGTGACTTCACACACCTGCATTCTATGACTTCACAAACCTCCATTCTGTGACTTCACACACCTACATTCGGTGACTTCACACAACTATATTCTGAGTTCACACACCTTCATTCTGTGACTTCACACACCTACATTAGGTGACTTCAAACACAACCATTCTGTGACTTCACACACCTCCATTGTGACATCACACACTTCCATTATGTGACTTCACACACCTCCATTCTGTGACTTCACACACCTCCATTGTTTGACTTCACACAACTCCATTATTGGACTTCACACACCTCCATTCCATGACTTCACACACCTCCATTCTATGAGTTCACACATCTCCATTCTAAGAGTTCACAAACCTCCATTTGGACTTCGCACACCTCCATTCTATGACTTCACACACCTTCATTCTTACTTCAGAAACATCCATTCTATGACTTCACACACCTCCCTTCTATGTCATCACAAACCTCGGTTCTGTGACTTCACACACCTCCATTCTGAGTTCACACACCTCCATTCTCTGACTTCACTCACCTCCATTCTGACTTCACACACCTCCATTCTATGACTTCACACACTTCCATTCTATGACTTCACACACCTCCATTCTGTGACTTCACCCACCTACATTTGTGACTTCACACACCACCATTTTGAGTTCACACACCTCCATTCTGTGACTTCACACACCTCCATTCTGTGACTTCACACACCTTCATTCTTACTTCAGAAACATCCATTCTATGACTTCACACACCTCCCTTCTATGACATAACAAACCCCCATTCTGTGACTTCACACACCTCCATTCTGAGTTCACACACCTGCATTCTGTGACTTCACACACCTCCATTCTGACTTCACACACCTCCGTTCTATGACTTCACACACCTCGATTCTCTGACTTCAGAAACCTCCATTCTATGACTTCACACACCTCCGTTCTATGACTTCACACACCTCGATTCTCTGACTTCAGAAACCTCCATTCTATGACTTCACACTCCTCCATTCTGTGACTTCACACACCACCATTCTGTGACTTCACACCCCTCCATTTTGACTTCACACACTTCCATTCTCTGACTTCACACACCTCCATTGCATGACTTCGCACACCTCCATTCTGACTTCACACATCTCCATTCTGTGACTTCACACACCTCCATTCCGTGACTTCACACAACTCCATTCGATGACTTCACACACCTCCATTTTGACTTCACACACTTCCCTTCTGTGACTTCACACACCTCCATTCTGTGACTTCACACACCTCCATTGCTTGACTTCACACACCTCTATTCTTTGACTTCACACACCTCCATTCCATGACTTCACATACCTCCATTCTATGAGTTCACACACCTCCATTCTATGAGTTCACACACCACCATTTTGACTTCACACACCTCCATTCTATGACTTCACATACCTCCATTCTATGACTTCACAAACCTCCATTCTGTGACTTCACACACCTCCATTCTGACTTCACACAGCTCCATTTTGTGACTTCACAAAACTCCATTCTATCATTTCACACACCTCCTTCTATGACTTCACACACCTCCATTCTTACATCAGAAACATCCATTCTGTGACTTCACACACCTACATTCTGACTTCACACACCTCCATTGTATGACTTCACACACTACCATTGTGACGTCACACACCTGCATTCTGTGAATTCACACAGCTCCATTCTGTGACTTCACACACCTCCATTCTATGACTTCACACACATCCATTTTGACATCACACACTTCCATTCTGTGACTTCACACCCATCCATTCTCTGACTTCACACACCTCCATTGTTTGACTTCACATACCTCCATTCTTGGACTTCACACACCTCCATTCGTGACTTCCCAAACCTCCATTCTGATTTCACAAAGCTCCATTCTATGACTTCACACACTTCCATTCTATGACTTCACACACCTCCATTCTGTGACTTCACACACTTACATTCTGAGTTCACACACCTCCATTCTGTGACTTCACACACCTACATTCGGTGACCTCACACACCTCCATTTTGACATCACACACTTCCATTATGTGACTTCACACACCTCCATTCTGTGACTTCACACACCTCCATTGTTTACTTCACACACCTCCATTCTTGGACTTCACACACCTCCATTCCATGACTTCACACACCTCCATTCTATGAGTTCACACATCTCCATTCTATGAGTTCACACACCTCCATTTGGATTCACACACCTCCATTCTATGACTTCACACACCTTCATTCTTACTTCAGAAACATCCATTGTATGACTTCACACACCTCCCTTCTATGACATCACAAACCTCGGTTCTGTGACTTCACACACCTCCATTCTGTGTTCACACACCTCACTTCTGTGACTTCACACACCTCCATTCTGACTTCACACACCTCCATTCTATGACTTCACACACTTCCATTCTATGACTTCACACACCTCCTTTCTGTGACTTCACACACCTCCATTCTGTGACTTCACACACCTAGATTCTCTGACTTCACACACTTCCATTCTATGACTTCTCACACCTCCATTCTGTGGCTTCTCCCACCTCCGTTCTATGACTTCACACACCTCCATTCTGTGACTTCACACACCTCCATTCTGAGTTCACACACCTCCATTATGTGACTTCACACACCTCCGTTCTATGACTTCACACACCTCGATTCTGTGACTTCATACACCTCCATTGTATGACTTCACACACCTCCATTCTATGACTTCACCCACCTACATTTTTGATTTCACACACCTCCATTTTGACTTCACACACCTCCATTCTGTGACTTCACACACCTCCATTTTGACTTCCCACACTTCCATTCTCTGACTTCACACACCTACATTCTATGACTTCGCACACCTCCATTCTGACTTCACACACCTCCATTCTGTGACTTCACACAGCTCCATTCCGTGACTTCACACAACTCCATTCGATGACTTCACACACCTCCAATTTGACTTCACACACTTCCCTTCTGTGACTTCACGCACCTCCATTCTGTGATTTCACACACCTCCATTGTTTGCCTTCACACACCTATATTCTTTGACTTCACACACCTTCCTTCCATGACTTCACATACCTCCATTCTAGGAGTTCACACACTTCCATTCTATGAGTTCACACACCACCATTTTGACTTCACACACCTCCATTCTATGACTTCACAAACCTCCATTCTGTGACTTCACACATCTCCATTCTGAGTTCACACACCTCCATTCGGTGACTTCACACACCTCCATTCTGAATTCACAAACCTCCATTCTTTGACTTCACACACTTCCATTCTATGACTTCACACACATCCATTCTGTGACTTCACACACCTCCATTCTGAATTCACACACCTCCATTGTATGACTTAACACACCACCATTCTTTGACTTCACACACCTCCATTCTATGACTTCACACACTAACATTGTGACGTCACACACCTACATTCTGTGAATTCACACACCTCCATTCTGTGACTTCACACACCTCCATTCTATGACTTCACACACATCCATTTTGGCATCACACACTTCCATTCTATGACTTCACACACCTCCATTCGGTGACTTCACACACCTCCATTCTGATTTCACAAAGCTCCATTCTATGACTTCACACACTTCCATTCTATGACTTCACACCTCCATTCTGTGACTTCACACACCTACATTCTGAGTTCACACACCTCCATTCTGTGACTTCACACACCTACATTCGTTGACTTCACACACCTCCATTTTGACATCACACATTTCCATTATGTGACTTCACACACCTCCATTATGTGACTTCACACACCTCCATTGTTTACTTCACACACCTCTATTCTTGGACTTCACACACCTCCATTCCAGGACTTCACACACCTCCATTCTATGAGTTCACACATCTCCATTGTACGAGTTCACACACCTCCATTTGGACTTCACACACCTCCATTCTATGAATTCACACACCTTCATTCTTACTTCAGAAACATCCATTGTATGACTTCACACACCTCCCATCTATGACATCACAAACCTCGGTTCTGTGACTTCACACACCTCCATTCTGAGTTCACACACCTCTATTCTGTGACTTCACACACCTCCAATCTGACTTTACACACCTCCATTCTATGACTTCACACACTTCCATTCTATGACTTCACACACCTCCATTCTGTGACTTCACACACCTCCATTCTGTGACTTCACACACCTAGATTCTCTGACTTCACGCACCTCCATTCTAGGACTTCACACACCTCCATTCTGTGTCTTCACACACCTGCGTTCTATGACTTCACACACCTCCATTCTGTGACTTCACACACCTCCATTCTGAGTTCACACACCTCCATTCTGTGACTTCACACACCTCCATTCTGTGACTTCACACACTTCCGTTCTATGACTTCACAAACCTCCATTCTATGACTTCGCACACCTCCATTCTGACTCCACACACCTCCATTCTGCGACTTCACACACCTCCACTCCGTGACTTCACACAACTCCATTCGATGACTTCACACAGCTCCATTTTGACTTCACACACTTCCCTTCTGTGACTTCACACACCTCCATTCTGTGACTTCACACACCTCCATTGTTTGACTTCACACACCTCTATTCTTTGACTTCACACACCTCCATTCCATGACTTCACATACCTTCATTCTATGAGTTCACACACCTCCATTCTATGAGTTCACACACCACCATTTTGACTTCACACACCTCCATTCTATGACTTCACACACCTCCATTCTATGACTTCACAAACCTCCATTCTGTGACTTCACACATCTCCATTCTGAGTTCACACACCTCCATTCGGTGACTTCACACACCTCCATTCTGACTTCACAAACCTCCATTCTATGACTTCACACACCTCCATTCTATGACTTAACAAACCTCCATTCTGTGACCTCACACACCTCTATTCTGAGTTCTCACACCTCCATTCTGTGAATTCACACATCTCCATTCTGTGACTTCACAACCTCCATTCTATGACTTCACACACATATATTTTGGCATGACACACTTCCATTCTGTGACTTCACACACCTCCATTCTCTGACTTTCACACCTCCATTGTTTGACTTCACATACCTCCAATCTTGGACTTCACACAACTCCATTCTTGGACTTCACACACCTCCATTCTGATTTCACACAGCTCCATTCTATGACTTCACACACTTCCATTCTATGACTAAACTCCTCCATTCTGTGACTTCACACACCTATAATCTGAGTTCACACACCTCCATTCTGTGACTTCACACACCTACCTTCGGTGACTTCACACACCTCCATTCTGTGACTTCACACACCTCCATTTTGACATCACACACTTCCATTATGTGACTTCACACACCTCCATTCTGTGACTTCACACACCTCCATTGTTTGACTTCACACATCTCCATTCTTGGACTTCACAAACCTCCATTCCATGACTTCACACACCTCCATTCTATGAGTTCACACATCTCCATTCAATGAGTTCACACACCTCCATTTCGACTTCACACACCTCCATTCTATGATTTCACACACCTTCATTCTTACTTCAGAAACATCCATTCTATGACTTCACACACCTCCCTTCTATGACCTCACAAACCTCGGTTCTGTGACTTCACACACCTCCATTCTGAGTTCACCCATCTCCATTCTGTGACTTCACACACCTCCATTCTGACTTCACACACCTCCATTCTATGACTTCATACACTTCCATTCTGTGACTTCACACACCTCCATTCTGTGAATTCACACACCTCCATTCTGTGACATCACACACCTAGATTCTCTGACTTCACACACCTCCATTCTATGACTTCACACTCCTCCATTCTGTGACTTCACACACCTCCGTTCTATGACTTCACACACCTCCATTCTGTGACTTCACACACCTTCATTTTTACTTCAGAAACATCCATTCTATGACTTCACACACCTCCCTTCTATGACATCACAAACCTCGGTTCTGTGACTTCACACTCCTCCATTCTGAGTTCACACACCTCCGTTCTATGAATTCACACACCTCGATTCTCTGACTTCACAAACCTCCATTCTGTGACTTCACACACCTTCATTCGGTGACTTCACACACCTCCATTCTATGACTTCACACACCTCCATTCTGTGACTTCACCCACCTACATTTGTTACTTCACCCATCACCATTTTGACTTCACACACTTCCATTCTGTGACTTCACGCACCTCCATTCTGTGACTTCACACACCTACATTCTGTGACCTCACACACTGCCATTCTCTGACTTCACACACCTCCTTTCTTGGACTTCACACACATCCATTCCATGACATCACACACCTCCATTCTATGAGTTCACACATCTCTATTCTATCAGTTCACACACCTCCATTTTGACATCACACTCTTCCATTCTATGACTTCGCACACCTCTATTCTGACTTCACACACCTCCATTCTGTGACTTCACACAGCTCCATTCCGTGACTTCACACACCTCGAATCTCTGACTTCACACACCTCCATTCTATGACTTCACACCCCTCCATTCTGTGACTTCACACACCTCCGTTCTATGACTTCACAGACCTCCATTCTGTGACTTTACACACCTCCGTTCTATGACTTCACACACCTCCATTCTGTGATTTCACACACCTCCATTCTGTGACTTCACACACCTCCATTCTGTGACTTCACACACCTACATTCTGAGTTCACACACCTCCATTCTGTGACTTCATACACCTACATTCGGTGACTTCACACACCTCCATTCTGTGACTTCACACACCTCCATTTTGACTTCACACACTTCCATTATGTGACTTCACACACCTCCATTCTGTGACTTCACACACCTCCATTGTTTGACTTCACACACCTCCATTCTCTGACTTCACACACCTCAATTCCATGACTTCACACATCTCCATTCTATGAGTTCACACATCTCCATTCTATGAGTTTACACAACTCCATTTGGACTTTACACACCTCCATTCTATGACTTCACACACCTTCATTCTTACTTCAGAAACATCCATTCTATGACTTCACACACCTCCCTTCTATGACATCACAAACCTCCATTCTGTGACTTCACACACCTCCATTCTGACTTCACATACCTCCATTCTGTGACTTCACACACCTCCATTCTGACTTCACACACCTCCATTCCATGACTTCAAACACTTCCATTCTATGACTTCACACACCTTCATTCTGTGACTTCACACACCTCCATTCTTTGACTTCACACACCTAGATTCTCTGACTTCACACACCTCCATTCTATGACTTCACATACCTCCATTCTGTGACTTCACACACCTCCGTTCTATGACTTCACACACCTCCATTCTGTGACTTCACACACCTCTATTCTGAGATCACACACCTCCATTCTGTGACTTCTCACACCTCCATTCTGTGACTTCACACACCTCCATTCTGTGACTTCACACACATCCATTGTTTGACTTCACTCACCTCCATTCTTTGACCTCACACACGTCCATTCCATGACTTCACAAACCTCCATTCCATGATTTCACACACCTCCATTCTATGAGTTCACACACCACCATTTTGACTTCACACACCTCCATTCTATGACTTCACACACCTCCATTCTGTGACTTCACACACCTCCATTCTGTGATTTCACACATCTCCATTCTGAGTTCACACTCCTCCATTCGGTGACTTCACACACCTCCATTCTGACTTCACAATGCTCCATTCTATGACTTCACACACTTCCATTCTATGACTTCACACACCTCCATTCTGTGACTTCACACACCTCCATTGTGAGTTCACACACCTCCATTCTGTGACTTCACACACCTCCATTCTGTGACTTCACAAACCTCCATTCTATGACTTCACACACCTCCATTCTATGATTTCACACCTCCATTCTATGACTTCACACATCCATTTTGATTTCACACACCTCCAATATATGACTTCAAACACCTCAATTCTGTTACTTCACACACCTCCATTCTATGACTTCACATATCTCCATTCTATGACTTCACACACCTGCATTCTCCGACTTCACACCCCTCCAATTTGACTTCACATACCTCCATTCTATGACTTCACAAACCTCCTTTCTGTGACTTCACACACCTCCATTCTGTGACTTCACAAAAGTCCATTCTATGATTTCACACTCCTCCATTCTATGACTTCACACACCTCCATTTTGTGACGTCACACACCTCCATTTTGACTTCACACACCTCCATTTTGTGCCTTCACACATCTACTTTCTATGACTTCACACACCTTCAATATATGATTTCAAACAATTCCATTCTAAGATTTCACATACCTCCATTCCATGAATTCACATACCTCCATTCTGTGACTTCACAGCCTCCATTCTGAGTTCACACACCTCCATTCTGTGACTTAACACACTTCCATTCTGTCTTCACACACCTTCATTTCATGACTTCGCACACCTCCATTCTATGACTTATCACATCCACCATTCTGTGACTTCACACACCTCCATTCTGAGTTGACACACCTCCATTCTGTGACTTCACAAACATCTATTGTATGACTTCACTCACCTCCATTGTGACTTCACACACCTCCAATCTATGATTTCAACACCTCCGTTCTGACTTCATACACCTCCATCTATGACTTCACACACCTCCATTCTTACTTCAGAAACATCCATTCTGTGACTTCACACACCTCCATTCTGACTTAACACACATCCATTGTATGACTTCACACACCTCCATTCAGACTTCACCCAGCTCCATTCTATGACTTCACACACCTCCATTCTGTGACTTCACACACCTCCATTCTCTGACTTCACACACCTCCATTCTGAGTTCACACACCTCCATTCTGTGACTTCACATACCTCCATTCTGACTTCACACCCCTCCATTCGTGACTTCACACACCTCCATTCTGTGACTTCACACACCTCCATTCTGTGACTTCACACACCTCCATTCTGAGTTCACACACCTCCATTCTGTGACTTCACAAACCTCCATTGTGTGACTTCACAACCTCCATGCTATGACTTCACACACATCCATTTTGGCATCACACACTTCCATTCTGTGACTTCACACACCTCCATTCTGTGACTTCAGACACCTCCATTGTTTGACTTCACATACCTCCATTCTTGGACTTCACACACTTCCATTCTGTGACTTCACACACCTCCATTGTGTGAGTTCACACACCTCCATTCTTGGACTTCACACACCTCCATTCCATGACTTCACACACCTCCATTCTATGAGTTCACACATCTCCATTCTATGAGTTCACACACCTCGATTTGGACTTCACACCTCCATTCTATGACTTCACACACCTTCATTCTTACTTGACAAACATCCATTCTATGACTTCACACACCTTCCTTCTATGACATCACAAACCTCGGTTCTGTGACTTCACACACCTCCATTCTGAGTTCACACACCTCCATTTTGTGACTTCACACACCTCCATTCTATGACTTCACACACTTCCATTCTAAGACTTCACACACCTCCATTCTGTGACTTCACACACCTCCATTCTGTGACTTCACACACCTAGATTCTCTGACATCACACACCTCCATTCTATGACTTCAAACACATCCATTCTGTGACTTCACACACCTCCGTTTTATGACTTCACACACCTCCATTCTGTGACTTCACACACCTATATTTTTAACTTCAGAACCATCCATTCTATGACTTCACACACCTCCCTTCTATGACATCACAAACCTCGGTTCTGTGACTTCACACACCTCCATTCTGAGTTCACACACCTCCATTTTGTGACTTCACACACCTCCATTCTGACTTCACACACCTCCGTTCTATGACTTCACCCACCTCGATTCTCTGACTTCACAAACCTCCATTCTATGACTTCACACACCTCCATTCGGTGACTTCACACACCTCCATTCTATGACTTCACACACCTCCATTCTGTGACTTCACCCAACAATGTTTGTGACTTCACACACCACCATTTTGACTTCACACACCTCCATTCTGTGACTTCACACACCTCCATTGTCTGACTTCACACACCTCCATTCTGAGTTCACACACCTCCATTCTGTGACTTCACACACCTCCATTCTGACTTCACGCCCCTCCATTCGTGACTTCACACACCTCCATTCTGTGACTACACACACCTCCATTCTGTGACTTCACACACCTCCATCCTGAGTTCACACACCTCCATTCTTTGACTTTTCACACCTCCATTCTGTGACTTCACAACCTCCATGCTATG
>JANJXV010001835.1:0-70393 GCA_024803745.1 Megascapheus bottae | reverse complement strand
GTAAGTCACAAAATGGAGGTGTGTGAAATCACAGAATGGAGGTGGGTGAAGTCATAGAATGGAGGGGTGTGAAGTCAGAATGGATGTGTGTGAAGTCACAGAATTTAGGTGTGTGAAGTCACAGAATGGAGGTGTGTGAAGTCAGAATGAAGGTGTGTGAAGTCACAGAAAGGAGGTGTGTGAAGTCATAGAATGGAAGTGTGTGAAGTCATAGAAAGGAGGTGTGTGAACGCAGAATGGAGGTGTGTGAAGTCACAGAATGGAGGTTTGTGAAGTCATGGAATGGAGGTGTGTGAAGTCAGAGAATGGATGTTTCTGAAGTAAGAATGAAGGTGTGTGAAGTCATAGAATGGAGGTGTGTGAAGTCAAATTGGAGGTGTGTGAACTCATAGAATGGAGGTGTGTGAACTCATAGAATGGAGGTTTGTGAAGTCATGGAATGGAGGTGTGTGAAGTCAAAGAATGGAGGTGTGTGAAGTGAAACAATAGAGGTGTGTGAAGTCACAGAATGGAGGTGTGTGAAGTCACAGATTGGAAGTGTGTGAAGTCAAAACGGAGGTGTGTGAAGTCACAGAATGGAGGTGTGTGAAGTGAAACTATAGAGGTGTGTGAAGTCACAGAATGGAGGTGTGTGAAGTCACAGAATGGAAGTGTGTGAAGTCAAAACGGAGGTGTGTGAAGTCACAGAATGGAGGTGTGTGAAGTCACAGAATGGAGGTGTGTGAAGTCAGAATGGAGGTGTGTGAAGTCACAGAATTGTGGTGTATGAAGTCACAGAATGGAGGTGTGTGAAGTCAGAATGAAGGTGTGTGAAGTCACAGAATGGAGGTGTGTGAAGTCACAGAATGGATGTTTGTGAAGTAAGAATGAAGGTGTTTGAAGTCATAGAGTGGAGGTGTGTGAAGTCACAGAATGGAGGTATGTGAAGTGAGATTGGAGGTGTGTGATATCACAGAATTGAGGTGTGTGAAGTCATAGAATGGAGGTGTGTGAAGTAATAAAATGGAGGTGTGTGAACTCATAGAATGGAGGTTTGTGAAGTCATAGAATTGAGGTGTGTGAAGTCATAGAATGGAGGTGTGTGAAGTCATAAAATGGAGGTGTGTGAACTCATATAATGGAGGTGTGTGAAGTCAAAATGGACTTGTGTGAAGTCATAGAATGGTGGTTTTTGATGTCAACGAATGGAGGTGTGTGAAGTCATAGAATGGAAGTGTGTGAAGTCAGAATGGACATGTGTGAAGTCACAGAATTGAGGTGTGTGAACCCAGAATGGAGGTGTGTGAAGTCACAGAATGGAGGTTTGTGAAGTCATACAATGGAGGTGTGTGAAGTCATAGAATGGATGTTTCTAAAATAAGAATGAAGGTGTGTGAAGTCATAGAATGGAGGTGTGTGAAGTCAGAGAATGGATGTTTCTGAAGTAAGAATGAAGGTGTTTGAAGTCATAGAATGGAGGTGTGTGAAGTCAAATTGGAGGTGTGTGAACTCATAGAACGGAGGTGTGTGAACTCATAGAATGGAGGTTTGTGAAGTCATGGAATGGCGGGGTGTGAAGTCAAAGAATGGAGGTGTGTGAAGTGAAACAATAGAGGTGTGTGAAGTCACAGAATGGAGGTGTGTGAAGTCACAGATTGGAAGTGTGTGAAGTCAAAACGGAGGTGTGTGAAGTCACAGAATGGAGGTGTGTGGAGTCACAGAATGGATGTGTGTGAAGTCAAAAAGGTGGTGTGTGAAGTCACAGAATGGAGGTGTGTGAATTTATAGAATGGAGCTGTGTGAAGTCAAAATGGAGGTGTGTGAAGTCAGAATGGAGGGGTGTGAAGTCAGAATGGAGGTGTGTGAAGTCACAGAATGGAGGTGTGTGAAGTCATAGAATGGAGGTGTGTGAAATCATAGAATGGAGGTGTGTGAAGTCAGAATTGAGGTGTGTCAAGTCACAGAATTGTGCTGTGTGAAGTCAGAGAATGGAGGTGTGTGAAGTCAGAATGAAGGTGTGTGAAGTCACAGAAAGGAGATGTGTGAAGTCACAGAATGTATGCTTGTGAAGTCATAAAATGAAGGTGTGTGAAGTCAGAATGGAGGTGTGTGAAGTCCTAGATGGAGGTGTGTGAAGTCAAAGAATGGAGGTGTGTGAAGTGAAACAATAGAGGTGTGTGAAGTCACAGAATGGAGGTGTGTGAAGTCACAGAATGGAAGTCTTTGAAGTCAAAACGGAGGTGTGTGAAGTCACAGAATGGAGGTGTGTGAAGTGAAACAATAGAGGTGTGTGAAGTCACAGAATTGAGGTGTGTGAAATCACAGCATGGAGGTGGGTGAAGTCATAGAATGGAGGGGTGTGAAGTCAGAATGGATGTGTGTGAAGTCACAGAATTTAGGTGTGTGAAGTCACAGAATGGAGGTTTGTGAAGTCAGAATGAAGGTGTGTGAAGTCACAGAAAGGAGGTGTGTGAAGTCATAGAATGGAAGTGTGTGAAGTCATAGAAAGGAGGTGTGTGAACGCAGAATGGAGGTGTGTGAAGTCACAGAATGGAGGTTTGTGAAGTCATGGAATGGAGGTGTGTGAAGTCAGAGAATGGATGTTTCTGAAGTAAGAATGAAGGTGTGTGAAGTCATAGAATGGAGGTGTGTGAAGTCAAATTGGAGGTGTGTGAACTCATAGAATGGAGGTGTGTGAACTCATAGAATGGAGGTTTGTGAAGTCATGGAATGGAGGTGTGTGAAGTCAAAGAATGGAGGTGTGTGAAGTGAAACAATAGAGGTGTGTGAAGTCACAGAATGGAGGTGTGTGAAGTCACAGATTGGAAGTGTGTGAAGTCAAAACGGAGGTGTGTGAAGTCACAGAATGGAGGTGTGTGAAGTGAAACAATAGAGGTGTGTGAAGTCACAGAATGGAGGTGTGTGAAGTCACAGAATGGAAGTGTGTGAAGTCAAAACGGAGGTGTGTGAAGTCACAGAATGGAGGTGTGTGAAGTCACAGAATGGAGGTGTGTGAAGTCAGAATGGAGGTGTGTGAAGTCACAGAATTGAGATGTATGAAGTCACAGAATGGAGGTGTGTGAAGTCAGAATGAAGGTGTGTGAAGTCACAGAATGGAGGTCTGTGAAGTCACAGAATGGATGTTTGTGAAGTAAGAATGAAGGTGTTTGAAGTCATAGAGTGGAGGTGTGTGAAGTCACAGAATGGAGGTGTGTGAAGTGAGATTGGAGGTGTGTGATATCACAGAATGGAGGTGTGTGAAGTCATAGAATGGAGGTGTGTGAAGTCATTGAATGGAGGTGTGTGAAGTCATAAAATGGAGGTGTGTGAACTCATATAATGGAGGTGTGTGAAGTCAAAATGGACTTGTGTGAAGTCATAGAATGGTGGTGTTTGATGTCAACGAATGGAGGTGTGTGAAGTCATAGAATGGAAGTGTGTGAAGTCATACAATGGAGGTGTGTGAAGTCAGAATGGACATGTGTGAAGTCACAGAATTGAGGTGTGTGAACCCAGAATGGAGGTGTGTGAAGTCACAGAATGGAGGTTTGTGAAGTCATACAATGGAGGTGTGTGAAGTCATAGAATGGATGTTTCTAAAATAAGAATGAAGGTGTGTGAAGTCATAGAATGGAGGTGTGTGAAGTCAGAGAATGGATGTTTCTGAAGTAAGAATGAAGGTGTTTGAAGTCATAGAATGGAGGTGTGTGAAGTCAAATTGGAGGTGTGTGAACTCATAGAATGGAGGTGTGTGAACTCATAGAATGGAGGTTTGTGAAGTCATGGAATGGCGGGGTGTGAAGTCAAAGAATGGAGGTGTGTGAAGTGAAACAATAGAGGTGTGTGAAGTCACAGAATGGAGGTGTGTGAAGTCACAGATTGGAAGTGTGTGAAGTCAAAACGGAGGTGTGTGAAGTCACAGAATTGAGGTGTGTGGAGTCACAGAATGGATGTGTGTGAAGTCAAAAAGGTGGTGTGTGAAGTCACAGAATGGAGGTGTGTGAATTTATAGAATGGAGCTGTGTGAAGTCAGAATGGAGGTGTGTGAAGTCAGAATGGAGGGGTGTGAAGTCAGAATGGAGGTGTGGAAGTCACAGAATGGAGGTGTGTGAAGTCATAGAATGGAGGTGTGTGAAATCATAGAATGGAGGTGTGTGAAGTCAGAATTGAGGTGTGTCAAGTCACAGAATTGTGGTGTGTGAAGTCAGAGAATGGAGGTGTGTGAAGTCAGAATGAAGGTGTGTGAAGTCACACAATGGAGATGTGTGAATTCACAGAATGTATGCTTGTGAAGTCATAAAATGAAGGTGTGTGAAGTCAGAATGGAGGTGTGTGAAGTCATAGATGGAGGTGTGTGAAGTCAAAGAATGGAGGTGTGTGAAGTGAAACAATAGAGGTGTGTGAAGTCACAGAATGGAGGTGTGTGAAGTCACAGAATGGAAGTGTTTGAAGTCAAAACGGAGGTGTGTGAAGTCACAGAATGGAGGTGTGTGAAGTGAAACAATAGAGGTGTGTGAAGTCACAGAATGGAGGTGTGTGAAGTCACAGAATGGAAGTGTGTGAAGTCAAAACGGAGGTGTGTGAAGTCACAGAATGGAGGTGTGTGAAGTCACAGAATGGAGGTGTGTGAAGTCAGAATGGAGGTGTGTGAAGTCACAGAATTGAGGTGTATGAAGTCACAGAATGGAGGTGTGTGAAGTCAGAATGAAGTTGTGTGAAGTCACAGAATGGAGGTGTGTGAAGTCACAGAATGGATGTTTGTGAAGTAAGAATGAAGGTGTTTGAAGTCATAGAGTGGAGGTGTGTGAAGTCACAGAATGGAGGTGTGTGAAGTGAGATTGGAGGTGTGTGATATCACAGAATGGAGGTGTGTGAAGTCATAGAATGGAGGTGTGTGAAGTCATAAAATGGAGGTGTGTGAACTCATAGAATGGAGGTGTGTGAAGTCATAGAATTGAGGTGTGTGAAGTCATAGAATGGAGGTGTGTGAAGTCATAAAATGGAGGTGTGTGAACTCATAGAATGGAGGTGTGTGAAGTCAAAATGGACTTGTGTGAAGTCATAGAATGGTGGTTTTTGATGTCAACGAATGGAGGTGTGTGAAGTCATAGAATGGAAGCGTGTGAAGTCACAGAATGGAGGTTTGTGAAGTCATACAATGGAGGTGTGTGAAGTCATAGAATGGATGTTTCTAAAATAAGAATGAAGGTGTGTGAAGTCATAGAATGGAGGTGTGTGAAGTCAGAGAATGGATGTTTCTGAAGTAAGAATGAAGGTGTTTGAAGTCATAGAATGGAGGTGTGTGAAGTCAAATTGGAGGTGTGTGAACTCATAGAATGGAGGTGTGTGAACTCATAGAATGGAGGTTTGTGAAGTCATGGAATGGCGGGGTGTGAAGTCAAAGAATGGAGGTGTGTGAAGTGAAACCAATAGAGGTGTGTGAAGTCACAGAATGGAGGTGTGTGAAGTCACAGATTGGAAGTGTGTGAAGTCAAAACGGAGGTGTGTGAAGTCACAGAATGTAGGTGTGTGAAGTCACAGAATGGATGTGTGTGAAGTCAAAAAGGTGGTGTGTGAAGTCACAGAATGGAGGTGTGTGAATTTATAGAATGGAGCTGTGTGAAGTCAGAATGGAGGTGTGTGAACTCAGAATGGAGGGGTGTGAAGTTAGAATGGAGGTGTGTGAAGTCACAGAATGGAGGTGTGTGAAGTCATAGAATGGAGGTGTGTGAAATCATAGAATGGAGGTGTGTGAAGTCATAGAATGGAGGTGTGTGAAGTCACAGAAAGGAGATGTGTGAAGTCACAGAATGTATGTTTGTGAAGTCATAAAATGAAGTCGTATGAAGTCAGAATGGAGGTGTGTGAAGTCACAGAATGGAGGTGTGTGAACTCAGAATGGAGGTTTGTGAAGTCATAAATGGAGGTGTGTGAAGTCATGGTATGGAGGTGTGTGAAATCAGAGAATGGAGTTTTGTGAAGTCACAGAATGGAGCTGTGTGAAGTCATAACGCAGGTGTGTGAAGTCAAAGAATGGAGGTGTGTGAAGTCAGAATGGAGGTGTGTGAACTCATAGAATGGAGGTGTGTGAAGTCACAATGGAGGTGTGTGAAGTCATAGAATTTAGGTGTGTGAAGTCATAGATTGGAGGTGTGTGAAGTCAGAATGGAGGTGTGTGAAGTCACAGAATTGAGGTGTGTGAAGTCACAGAATGGATATTTGTGAAGTCAGAATGAAGGTGTGTGAAGTCACACAATGGAGGTGTGTGAAGTCACAGAATGGATGTTTGTGAAGTAAGAATGAAGGTGTTTGAAGTCATAGAGTGGAGGTGTGTGATCTCATAGAATGGAGGTGTGTGAAGTCAAAATGGAGTTGTGTGAAGTCATAGAATGGTGGTTTTTTATGTCAACGAATGGAGGTGTGTGAAGTCATAGAATGGAGGTGTGTGAAGTCATAGAATGGAGGTGTGTGAAGTCATAGAATTGAGGTGTGTGAAGTCATAGTATGGAGGTGTGTGAAGTCATAAAATGGAGGTGTGTGAACTCATAGAATGGAGGTGTGTGAAGTCAAAATGGACTTGTGTGAAATCATAGAATGGTGGTTTTTGATGTCAACGAATGGAGGTGTGTGAAGTCACAGAATGGAGGTGTGTGAAGTCATAGAATGGAGGTGTGTGAAGTCATAGAATTGAGGTGTGTGAAGTCATAGAATGGAGGTGTGTGGAGTCACAGAATGGAGGTGTGTGAAGTCAGAATGGAGGTGTGTGAACTCATAGACTGAGGTGGGTGAAGTCATAGAAAGGAGGTTTGGGAAATCATAGAATGGAGGAGTGTGAATCATAGAGTGGAGGTGAGTGAAGTCACAGATTCGAGGTCTGTGATGTCATAGAATGGAGGTGTGTGAAGTCAGAATGGTGGTGTGTGAAATCATAGAATGGAGATGTGTGAACTCATAGAATGGAGTTGTGTGATGTCACAATGGATGTGTGTGAAGTCATAGAATGGAGATGTCAGAAGTCACAGAATGGAGGTTTGTGAAGTCATAAAATGAAGGTGTGTGAAGTCAGAATGGAGGTGTGTGAAGTCACAGAATGGAGGTGTGTGAACTCAGAATGGAGGTGTGTGAAGTCATAGATGGAGGTGTGTGAAGTCATAGTATGGAGGTGTGTGAAATCACAGAATGGAGTTTTGTGAAGTCACACAATGGAGATGTATGAAGTCAGAACGGAGGTGTGTGAAGTCATAGAATGGAGGTGTGTGAAGTCAGAATGGAGGAGTGTGAACTCATAGAATGGAGGTGTGTGAAGTCACAATGGAGGTGTGTGAAGTCATAGAATGGCGGTGTGTAAGTCACAAAATGGAGGTGTGTGAAATCACAGAATGGAGGTGGGTGAAGTCATAGAATGGAGGGGTGTGAAGTCAGAATGGAGGTGTGTGAAGTCACAGAATTTAGGTGTGTGAAGTCACAGAATGGAGGTGTGTGAAGTCAGAATGAAGGTGTGTGAAGTCACAGAAAGGAGGTGTGTGAAGTCATAGAATGGAAGTGTGTGAAGTCATAGAAAGGAGGTGTGTGAACGCAGAATGGAGGTGTGTGAAGTCACAGAATGGAGGTTTGTGAAGTCATGGAATGGAGGTGTGTGAAGTCAGAGAATGGATGTTGCTGAAGTAAGAATGAAGGTGTGTGAAGTCATAGAATGGAGGTGTGTGAAGTCAAATTGGAGGTGTGTGAACTCATAGAATGGAGGTGTGTGAACTCATAGAATGGAGGTTTGTGAAGTCATGGAATGGAGGTGTGTGAAGTCAAAGAATGGAGGTGTGTGAAGTGAAACAATAGAGGTGTGTTAAGTCACAGAATGGAGGTGTGTGAAGTCACAGATTGGAAGTGTGTGAAGTCAAAACGGAGGTGTGTGAAGTCACAGAATGGAGGTGTGTGAAGTCATAGAAGGGAGGTGTGTGAAATCAAGAAGGTGGTGTGTGAAGTCACAGAATGGAGGTGTGTGAATTCATAGAATGGAGCTGTGTGAAGTCAGAATGGAGGGGTGTGAAGTCACAATGGAGGGGTGTGAAGTTAGAATGGAAGTGTGTGATGTCACAGAATGGAGGTGTGTTAAGTCATAGAATGGAGGTGTGTGAAATCATAGAATGGAGTTGTGTGAAGTCAGAATGGAGGTGTGTCAAGTCATAGAATTGAGGTGTGTGAAGTCACAGAATGGAGGTGTGTGAAGTCAGAATGAAGGTGTGTGAAGTCACAGAAAGGAGGTGTGTGAAGTCTCAGAATGGATGTTTGTGAAGTAAGAATGGTGGTTGAAATCATAGAATGGAGGTGTGTGAAGTCATAGAATGGAGGTGTTTGAAGTCATAAAATGAAGGTGTGTGAAGTCAGAATGGAGGTGTTTGAAGTCACAGAATGGAAGTGTGTTAACTCAGAATGGAGGTGTGTGAAGTCATAGATGGAGGTGTGTGAAGTCATAGTATGGAGGTGTGTGAAATCACAGAATGGAGTTTTGTGAAGTCACAGAATGGAGCTGTGTGAAGTCAGAACGGAGGTGTGTGAAGTCATAGAATGGAGGTGTGTGAAGTCACAGAATGGAGGTGTGTGAACTCAGAATGGAGGTGTGTGAAGTCATAGATGGAGGTGTGTGAAGTCATAGTATGGAGGTGTGTGAAATCACAGAATGGAGTTTTGTGAAGTCACACAATGGAGATGTATGAAGTCAGAACGGAGGTGTGTGAAGTCATAGAATGGAGGTGTGTGAAGTCAGAATGGAGGAGTGTGAACTCATAGAATGGAGGTGTGTGAAGTCACAATGGAGGTGTGTGAAGTCATAGAATGGCGGTGTGTAAGTCACAAAATGGAGGTGTGTGAAATCACAGAATGGAGGTGGGTGAAGTCATAGAATGGAGGGGTGTGAAGTCAGAATGGAGGTGTGTGAAGTCACAGAATTTAGGTGTGTGAAGTCACAGAATGGAGGTGTGTGAAGTCAGAATGAAGGTGTGTGAAGTCACAGAAAGGAGGTGTGTGAAGTCATAGAATGGAAGTGTGTGAAGTCATAGAAAGGAGGTGTGTGAACGCAGAATGGAGGTGTGTGAAGTCACAGAATGGAGGTTTGTGAAGTCATGGAATGGAGGTGTGTGAAGTCAGAGAATGGATGTTGCTGAAGTAAGAGTGAAGGTGTGTGAAGTCATAGAATGGAGGTGTGTGAAGTCAAATTGGAGGTGTGTGAACTCATAGAATGGAGGTGTGTGAACTCATAGAATGGAGGTTTGTGAAGTCATGGAATGGAGGTGTGTGAAGTCAAAGAATGGAGGTGTGTGAAGTGAAACAATAGAGGTGTGTTAAGTCACAGAATGGAGGTGTGTGAAGTCACAGATTGGAAGTGTGTGAAGTCAAAACGGAGGTGTGTGAAGTCACAGAATGGAGGTGTGTGAAGTCATAGAAGGGAGGTGTGTGAAATCAAGAAGGTGGTGTGTGAAGTCACAGAATGGAGGTGTGTGAATTCATAGAATGGAGCTGTGTGAAGTCAGAATGGAGGGGTGTGAAGTCACAATGGAGGGGTGTGAAGTTAGAATGGAAGTGTGTGATGTCACAGAATGGAGGTGTGTTAAGTCATAGAATGGAGGTGTGTGAAATCATAGAATGGAGTTGTGTGAAGTCAGAATGGAGGTGTGTCAAGTCATAGAATTGAGGTGTGTGAAGTCACAGAATGGAGGTGTGTGAAGTCAGAATGAAGGTGTGTGAAGTCACAGAAAGGAGGTGTGTGAAGTCTCAGAATGGATGTTTGTGAAGTAAGAATGGTGGTTGAAATCATAGAATGGAGGTGTGTGAAGTCATAGAATGGAGGTGTTTGAAGTCATAAAATGAAGGTGTGTGAAGTCAGAATGGAGGTGTTTGAAGTCACAGAATGGAAGTGTGTTAACTCAGAATGGAGGTGTGTGAAGTCATAGATGGAGGTGTGTGAAGTCATAGTATGGAGGTGTGTGAAATCACAGAATGGAGTTTTGTGAAGTCACAGAATGGAGCTGTGTGAAGTCAAAACGGAGGTGTGTGAAGTCATAGAATGGAGGTGTGTGAAGTCAGAATGGAGGTGTGTGAACTCACAGAAAGGAGGTGTGTGAAGTCTCAGAATGGATGTTTGTGAAGTAAGAATGGTGGTTGAAATCATAGAATGGAGGTGTGTGAAGTCATAGAATGGAGGTGTGTGAAGTCATAAAATGGAGGTGTGTGAACTCATAGAATGGAGGTGTGTGAAGTCATAGAATTGAGGTGTGTGAAGTCATAGAATGGAGGTGTGTGAAGTCATAAAATGGAGGTGTGTGAACTCATAGAATGGAGGTGTGTCAAGTCAAAATGGACTTCTGTGAAGTCATAGAATGGTGGTTTTTGATGTCAACGAATGGAGGTGTGTGAAGTCATAGAATGGAAGTGTGTGAAGTCACAGAATGGAGGTTTCTGAAGTCATACAATGGAGGTGTGTGAAGTCATAGAATGGATGATTCTAAAGTAATAATGAAGGTGTGTGAAGTCATAGAATGGAGGTGTGTGAAGTCAGAGAATGGATGTTTCTGAAGTAAGAATGAAGGTGTTTGAAGTCATAGAATGGAGGTGTGTGAAGTCAAATTGGAGGTGTGTGAACTCATAGAATGGAGGTGTGTGAACTGATAGAATGGAGGTTTGTGAAGTCATGGAATGGCGGGGCGTGAAGTCAAAGAATGGAGGTGTGTGAAGTGAAACAATAGAGGTGTGTGAAGTCACAGAATGGAGGTGTGTGAAGTCACAGAATGGAGGTGTGTGAACTCAGAATGGAGGTGTGTGAAGTCATAGATGGAGGTGTGTGAAGTCATAGTATGGAGGTGTGTGAAATCACAGAATGGAGTTTTGTGAAGTCACACAATGGAGATGTATGAAGTCAGAACGGAGGTGTGTGAAGTCATAGAATGGAGGTGTGTGAAGTCAGAATGGAGGTGTGTGAACTCATAGAATGGAGGTGTGTGAAGTCACAATGGAGGTGTGTGAAGTCATAGAATGGAGGTGTGTAAGTCACAAAATGGAGGTGTGTGAAATCACAGAATGGAGGTGGGTGAAGTCATAGAATGGAGGGGTGTGAAGTCAGAATGGATGTGTGTGAAGTCACAGAATTTAGGTGTGTGAAGTCACAGAATGGAGGTGTGTGAAGTCAGAATGAAGGTGTGTGAAGTCACAGAAAGGAGGTGTGTGAAGTCATAGAATGGAAGTGTGTGAAGTCATAGAAAGGAGGTGTGTGAACGCAGAATGGAGGTGTGTGAAGTCACAGAATGGAGGTTTGTGAAGTCATGGAATGGAGGTGTGTGAAGTCAGAGAATGGATGTTTCTGAAGTAAGAATGAAGGTGTGTGAAGTCATAGAATGGAGGTGTGTGAAGTCAAATTGGAGGTGTGTGAACTCATAGAATGGAGGTGTGTGAACTCATAGAATGGAGGTTTGTGAAGTCATGGAATGGAGGTGTGTGAAGTCAAAGAATGGAGGTGTGTGAAGTGAAACAATAGAGGTGTGTGAAGTCACAGAATGGAGGTGTGTGAAGTCACAGATTGGAAGTGTGTGAAGTCAAAACGGAGGTGTGTGAAGTCACAGAATGGAGGTGTGTGAAGTGAAACTATAGAGGTGTGTGAAGTCACAGAATGGAGGTGTGTGAAGTCACAGAATGGAAGTGTGTGAAGTCAAAACGGAGGTGTGTGAAGTCACAGAATGGAGGTGTGTGAAGTCACAGAATGGAGGTGTGTGAAGTCAGAATGGAGGTGTGTGAAGTCACAGAATTGAGGTGTATGAAGTCACAGAATGGAGGTGTGTGAAGTCAGAATGAAGGTGTGTGAAGTCACAGAATGGAGGTGTGTGAAGTCACAGAATGGATGTTTGTGAAGTAAGAATGAAGGTGTTTGAAGTCATAGAGTGGAGGTGTGTGAAGTCACAGAATGGAGGTATGTGAAGTGAGATTGGAGGTGTGTGATATCACAGAATTGAGGTGTGTGAAGTCATAGAATGGAGGTGTGTGAAGTAATAAAATGGAGGTGTGTGAACTCATAGAATGGAGGTTTGTGAAGTCATAGAATTGAGGTGTGTGAAGTCATAGAATGGAGGTGTGTGAAGTCATAAAATGGAGGTGTGTGAACTCATATAATGGAGGTGTGTGAAGTCAAAATGGACTTGTGTGAAGTCATAGAATGGTGGTTTTTGATGTCAACGAATGGAGGTGTGTGAAGTCATAGAATGGAAGTGTGTGAAGTCAGAATGGACATGTGTGAAGTCACAGAATTGAGGTGTGTGAACCCAGAATGGAGGTGTGTGAAGTCACAGAATGGAGGTTTGTGAAGTCATACAATGGAGGTGTGTGAAGTCATAGAATGGATGTTTCTAAAATAAGAATGAAGGTGTGTGAAGTCATAGAATGGAGGTGTGTGAAGTCAGAGAATGGATGTTTCTGAAGTAAGAATGAAGGTGTTTGAAGTCATAGAATGGAGGTGTGTGAAGTCAAATTGGAGGTGTGTGAACTCATAGAACGGAGGTGTGTGAACTCATAGAATGGAGGTTTGTGAAGTCATGGAATGGCGGGGTGTGAAGTCAAAGAATGGAGGTGTGTGAAGTGAAACAATAGAGGTGTGTGAAGTCACAGAATGGAGGTGTGTGAAGTCACAGATTGGAAGTGTGTGAAGTCAAAACGGAGGTGTGTGAAGTCACAGAATGGAGGTGTGTGGAGTCACAGAATGGATGTGTGTGAAGTCAAAAAGGTGGTGTGTGAAGTCACAGAATGGAGGTGTGTGAATTTATAGAATGGAGCTGTGTGAAGTCAAAATGGAGGTGTGTGAAGTCAGAATGGAGGGGTGTGAAGTCAGAATGGAGGTGTGTGAAGTCACAGAATGGAGGTGTGTGAAGTCATAGAATGGAGGTGTGTGAAATCATAGAATGGAGGTGTGTGAAGTCAGAATTGAGGTGTGTCAAGTCACAGAATTGTGGTGTGTGAAGTCAGAGAATGGAGGTGTGTGAAGTCAGAATGAAGGTGTGTGAAGTCACAGAAAGGAGATGTGTGAAGTCACAGAATGTATGCTTGTGAAGTCATAAAATGAAGGTGTGTGAAGTCAGAATGGAGGTGTGTGAAGTCCTAGATGGAGGTGTGTGAAGTCAAAGAATGGAGGTGTGTGAAGTGAAACAATAGAGGTGTGTGAAGTCACAGAATGGAGGTGTGTGAAGTCACAGAATGGAAGTCTTTGAAGTCAAAACGGAGGTGTGTGAAGTCACAGAATGGAGGTGTGTGAAGTGAAACAATAGAGGTGTGTGAAGTCACAGAATTGAGGTGTGTGAAATCACAGCATGGAGGTGGGTGAAGTCATAGAATGGAGGGGTGTGAAGTCAGAATGGATGTGTGTGAAGTCACAGAATTTAGGTGTGTGAAGTCACAGAATGGAGGTTTGTGAAGTCAGAATGAAGGTGTGTGAAGTCACAGAAAGGAGGTGTGTGAAGTCATAGAATGGAAGTGTGTGAAGTCATAGAAAGGAGGTGTGTGAACGCAGAATGGAGGTGTGTGAAGTCACAGAATGGAGGTTTGTGAAGTCATGGAATGGAGGTGTGTGAAGTCAGAGAATGGATGTTTCTGAAGTAAGAATGAAGGTGTGTGAAGTCATAGAATGGAGGTGTGTGAAGTCAAATTGGAGGTGTGTGAACTCATAGAATGGAGGTGTGTGAACTCATAGAATGGAGGTTTGTGAAGTCATGGAATGGAGGTGTGTGAAGTCAAAGAATGGAGGTGTGTGAAGTGAAACAATAGAGGTGTGTGAAGTCACAGAATGGAGGTGTGTGAAGTCACAGATTGGAAGTGTGTGAAGTCAAAACGGAGGTGTGTGAAGTCACAGAATGGAGGTGTGTGAAGTGAAACAATAGAGGTGTGTGAAGTCACAGAATGGAGGTGTGTGAAGTCACAGAATGGAAGTGTGTGAAGTCAAAACGGAGGTGTGTGAAGTCACAGAATGGAGGTGTGTGAAGTCACAGAATGGAGGTGTGTGAAGTCAGAATGGAGGTGTGTGAAGTCACAGAATTGAGATGTATGAAGTCACAGAATGGAGGTGTGTGAAGTCAGAATGAAGGTGTGTGAAGTCACAGAATGGAGGTCTGTGAAGTCACAGAATGGATGTTTGTGAAGTAAGAATGAAGGTGTTTGAAGTCATAGAGTGGAGGTGTGTGAAGTCACAGAATGGAGGTGTGTGAAGTGAGATTGGAGGTGTGTGATATCACAGAATGGAGGTGTGTGAAGTCATAGAATGGAGGTGTGTGAAGTCATTGAATGGAGGTGTGTGAAGTCATAAAATGGAGGTGTGTGAACTCATATAATGGAGGTGTGTGAAGTCAAAATGGACTTGTGTGAAGTCATAGAATGGTGGTGTTTGATGTCAACGAATGGAGGTGTGTGAAGTCATAGAATGGAAGTGTGTGAAGTCATACAATGGAGGTGTGTGAAGTCAGAATGGACATGTGTGAAGTCACAGAATTGAGGTGTGTGAACCCAGAATGGAGGTGTGTGAAGTCACAGAATGGAGGTTTGTGAAGTCATACAATGGAGGTGTGTGAAGTCATAGAATGGATGTTTCTAAAATAAGAATGAAGGTGTGTGAAGTCATAGAATGGAGGTGTGTGAAGTCAGAGAATGGATGTTTCTGAAGTAAGAATGAAGGTGTTTGAAGTCATAGAATGGAGGTGTGTGAAGTCAAATTGGAGGTGTGTGAACTCATAGAATGGAGGTGTGTGAACTCATAGAATGGAGGTTTGTGAAGTCATGGAATGGCGGGGTGTGAAGTCAAAGAATGGAGGTGTGTGAAGTGAAACAATAGAGGTGTGTGAAGTCACAGAATGGAGGTGTGTGAAGTCACAGATTGGAAGTGTGTGAAGTCAAAACGGAGGTGTGTGAAGTCACAGAATTGAGGTGTGTGGAGTCACAGAATGGATGTGTGTGAAGTCAAAAAGGTGGTGTGTGAAGTCACAGAATGGAGGTGTGTGAATTTATAGAATGGAGCTGTGTGAAGTCAGAATGGAGGTGTGTGAAGTCAGAATGGAGGGGTGTGAAGTCAGAATGGAGGTGTGGAAGTCACAGAATGGAGGTGTGTGAAGTCATAGAATGGAGGTGTGTGAAATCATAGAATGGAGGTGTGTGAAGTCAGAATTGAGGTGTGTCAAGTCACAGAATTGTGGTGTGTGAAGTCAGAGAATGGAGGTGTGTGAAGTCAGAATGAAGGTGTGTGAAGTCACACAAAGGAGATGTGTGAATTCACAGAATGTATGCTTGTGAAGTCATAAAATGAAGGTGTGTGAAGTCAGAATGGAGGTGTGTGAAGTCATAGATGGAGGTGTGTGAAGTCAAAGAATGGATGTGTGTGAAGTGAAACAATAGAGGTGTGTGAAGTCACAGAATGGAGGTGTGTGAAGTCACAGAATGGAAGTGTTTGAAGTCAAAACGGAGGTGTGTGAAGTCACAGAATGGAGGTGTGTGAAGTGAAACAATAGAGGTGTGTGAAGTCACAGAATGGAGGTGTGTGAAGTCACAGAATGGAAGTGTGTGAAGTCAAAACGGAGGTGTGTGAAGTCACAGAATGGAGGTGTGTGAAGTCACAGAATGGAGGTGTGTGAAGTCAGAATGGAGGTGTGTGAAGTCACAGAATTGAGGTGTATGAAGTCACAGAATGGAGGTGTGTGAAGTCAGAATGAAGTTGTGTGAAGTCACAGAATGGAGGTGTGTGAAGTCACAGAATGGATGTTTGTGAAGTAAGAATGAAGGTGTTTGAAGTCATAGAGTGGAGGTGTGTGAAGTCACAGAATGGAGGTGTGTGAAGTGAGATTGGAGGTGTGTGATATCACAGAATGGAGGTGTGTGAAGTCATAGAATGGAGGTGTGTGAAGTCATAAAATGGAGGTGTGTGAACTCATAGAATGGAGGTGTGTGAAGTCAAAATGGACTTGTGTGAAGTCATAGAATGGTGGTTTTTGATGTCAACGAATGGAGGTGTGTGAAGTCATAGAATGGAAGCGTGTGAAGTCACAGAATGGAGGTTTGTGAAGTCATTCAATGGAGGTGTGTGAAGTCATAGAATGGATGTTTCTAAAATAAGAATGAAGTTGTGTGAAGTCATAGAATGGAGGTGTGTGAAGTCAGAGAATGGATGTTTCTGAAGTAAGAATGAAGGTGTTTGAAGTCATAGAATGGAGGTGTGTGAAGTCAAATTGGAGGTGTGTGAACTCATAGAATGGAGGTGTGTGAACTCATAGAATGGAGGTTTGTGAAGTCATGGAATGGCGGGGTGTGAAGTCAAAGAATGGAGGTGTGTGAAGTGAAACCAATAGAGGTGTGTGAAGTCACAGAATGGAGGTGTGTGAAGTCACAGATTGGAAGTGTGTGAAGTCAAAACGGAGGTGTGTGAAGTCACAGAATGTAGGTGTGTGAAGTCACAGAATGGATGTGTGTGAAGTCAAAAAGGTGGTGTGTGAAGTCACAGAATGGAGGTGTGTGAATTTATAGAATGGAGCTGTGTGAAGTCAGAATGGAGGTGTGTGAACTCAGAATGGAGGGGTGTGAAGTTAGAATGGAGGTGTGTGAAGTCACAGAATGGAGGTGTGTGAAGTCATAGAATGGAGGTGTGTGAAATCATAGAATGGAGGTGTGTGAAGTCATAGAATGGAGGTGTGTGAAGTCACAGAAAGGAGATGTGTGAAGTCACAGAATGTATGTTTGTGAAGTCATAAAATGAAGTCGTATGAAGTCAGAATGGAGGTGTGTGAAGTCACAGAATGGAGGTGTGTGAACTCAGAATGGAGGTTTGTGAAGTCATAAATGGAGGTGTGTGAAGTCATGGTATGGAGGTGTGTGAAATCAGAGAATGGAGTTTTGTGAAGTCACAGAATGGAGCTGTGTGAAGTCATAACGCAGGTGTGTGAAGTCAAAGAATGGAGGTGTGTGAAGTCAGAATGGAGGTGTGTGAACTCATAGAATGGAGGTGTGTGAAGTCACAATGGAGGTGTGTGAAGTCATAGAATTTAGGTGTGTGAAGTCATAGATTGGAGGTGTGTGAAGTCAGAATGGAGGTGTGTGAAGTCACAGAATTGAGGTGTGTGAAGTCACAGAATGGATATTTGTGAAGTCAGAATGAAGGTGTGTGAAGTCACACAATGGAGGTGTGTGAAGTCACAGAATGGATGTTTGTGAAGTAAGAATGAAGGTGTTTGAAGTCATAGAGTGGAGGTGTGTGATCTCATAGAATGGAGGTGTGTGAAGTCAAAATGGAGTTGTGTGAAGTCATAGAATGGTGGTTTTTTATGTCAACGAATGGAGGTGTGTGAAGTCATAGAATGGAGGTGTGTGAAGTCATAGAATGGAGGTGTGTGAAGTCATAGAATTGAGGTGTGTGAAGTCATAGTATGGAGGTGTGTGAAGTCATAAAATGGAGGTGTGTGAACTCATAGAATGGAGGTGTGTGAAGTCAAAATGGACTTGTGTGAAATCATAGAATGGTGGTTTTTGATGTCAACGAATGGAGGTGTGTGAAGTCACAGAATGGAGGTGTGTGAAGTCATAGAATGGAGGTGTGTGAAGTCATAGAATTGAGGTGTGTGAAGTCATAGAATGGAGGTGTGTGGAGTCACAGAATGGAGGTGTGTGAAGTCAGAATGGAGGTGTGTGAACTCATAGACTGAGGTGGGTGAAGTCATAGAAAGGAGGTTTGGGAAATCATAGAATGGAGGAGTGTGAATCATAGAGTGGAGGTGAGTGAAGTCACAGATTCGAGGTCTGTGATGTCATAGAATGGAGGTGTGTGAAGTCAGAATGGTGGTGTGTGAAATCATAGAATGGAGATGTGTGAACTCATAGAATGGAGTTGTGTGACGTCACAATGGATGTGTGTGAAGTCATAGAATGGAGATGTCAGAAGTCACAGAATGGAGGTTTGTGAAGTCATAAAATGAAGGTGTGTGAAGTCAGAATGGAGGTGTGTGAAGTCACAGAATGGAGGTGTGTGAACTCAGAATGGAGGTGTGTGAAGTCATAGATGGAGGTGTGTGAAGTCATAGTATGGAGGTGTGTGAAATCACAGAATGGAGTTTTGTGAAGTCACACAATGGAGATGTATGAAGTCAGAACGGAGGTGTGTGAAGTCATAGAATGGAGGTGTGTGAAGTCAGAATGGAGGAGTGTGAACTCATAGAATGGAGGTGTGTGAAGTCACAATGGAGGTGTGTGAAGTCATAGAATGGCGGTGTGTAAGTCACAAAATGGAGGTGTGTGAAATCACAGAATGGAGGTGGGTGAAGTCATAGAATGGAGGGGTGTGAAGTCAGAATGGAGGTGTGTGAAGTCACAGAATTTAGGTGTGTGAAGTCACAGAATGGAGGTGTGTGAAGTCAGAATGAAGGTGTGTGAAGTCACAGAAAGGAGGTGTGTGAAGTCATAGAATGGAAGTGTGTGAAGTCATAGAAAGGAGGTGTGTGAACGCAGAATGGAGGTGTGTGAAGTTACAGAATGGAGGTTTGTGAAGTCATGGAATGGAGGTGTGTGAAGTCAGAGAATGGATGTTGCTGAAGTAAGAATGAAGGTGTGTGAAGTCATAGAATGGAGGTGTGTGAAGTCAAATTGGAGGTGTGTGAACTCATAGAATGGAGGTGTGTGAACTCATAGAATGGAGGTTTGTGAAGTCATGGAATGGAGGTGTGTGAAGTCAAAGAATGGAGGTGTGTGAAGTGAAACAATAGAGGTGTGTTAAGTCACAGAATGGAGGTGTGTGAAGTCACAGATTGGAAGTGTGTGAAGTCAAAACGGAGGTGTGTGAAGTCACAGAATGGAGGTGTGTGAAGTCATAGAAGGGAGGTGTGTGAAATCAAGAAGGTGGTGTGTGAAGTCACAGAATGGAGGTGTGTGAATTCATAGAATGGAGCTGTGTGAAGTCAGAATGGAGGGGTGTGAAGTCACAATGGAGGGGTGTGAAGTTAGAATGGAAGTGTGTGATGTCACAGAATGGAGGTGTTATAAGTCATAGAATGGAGGTGTGTGAAATCATAGAATGGAGTTGTGTGAAGTCAGAATGGAGGTGTGTCAAGTCATAGAATTGAGGTGTGTGAAGTCACAGAATGGAGGTGTGTGAAGTCAGAATGAAGGTGTGTGAAGTCACAGAAAGGAGGTGTGTGAAGTCTCAGAATGGATGTTTGTGAAGTAAGAATGGTGGTTGAAATCATAGAATGGAGGTGTGTGAAGTCATAGAATGGAGGTGTTTGAAGTCATAAAATGAAGGTGTGTGAAGTCAGAATGGAGGTGTTTGAAGTCACAGAATGGAAGTGTGTTAACTCAGAATGGAGGTGTGTGAAGTCATAGATGGAGGTGTGTGAAGTCATAGTATGGAGGTGTGTGAAATCACAGAATGGAGTTTTGTGAAGTCACAGAATGGAGCTGTGTGAAGTCAGAACGGAGGTGTGTGAAGTCATAGAATGGAGGTGTGTGAAGTCACAATGGAGGTGTGTGAAGTCATAGAATGGAGGTGGGTGAAGTCACAAAATGGAGGTGTGTGAAGTTAAAGAGTGGAGGTGTGTGAAGTCATAGAATGGAGGTGTGTGAAGTCACAGAATGGAGGTGTGTGAACTCAAAATGGAGGTGTGTGAAGTCACAGAATAGAGGTGTGTGAAGTCATAGAATGGAAGTGTGTGAAGTCATAGAATGGAGGTGTGTGAAGTCATAAAATGGAGGTGTGTGAACTCATAGATTGGAGGTGTGTGAAGTCAAAATGGAGTTGTGTGAAGTCATAGAATGGTGGTTTTTGATGTCAACGAATTGAGTTTTGTGAAGTCATAGAATGGAGGTGTGTGAAGTCAGATTGGAGGTGTGTGAAATCACAGAATGGAGGTGTGTCAACTCAGAAATGAGGTGTGTGAAGTCATAGAATGGAGGTGTGTGCAGTCATAGAATGGAAGTTTGTGAAATCATAGAATGGAGGTGTGTGAAGTCACAGAATTGAGGTGTGTGAAGTCAGAATGGAGGTGTGTGAAGTCAGAATGGAGGTGAGTGAAGTCATAGAATGGAGGTGTGTGAAGTCATAGAATGGAGGTCTGTGAACTCAGAATGGAGGTTTGTGAAGTCATAGAATGGAGGTGTGTGAACTCAGTATGGAGGTGTGTGAAGTCACAGAATGGAGGTGTGTGAAGTCATAGAATGGAGGTTTGTGAAATCACAGAATGGAGGTGTGTTAATTCATAGAATGGTGGTGTGTGAAGTCATAGGATCGAGGTGTGTGAAGTCACAGAATGGAGGTGTGTGAAGTCACAGAATGGAGGTGTGTGAACACAGAATGTAGGTGTGTGAAGCCACAGACTGGAGGTGCGTGAAGTCATAGAATGGAAGTGTGTGAAGTCATAGAAAGGAGGTTTGTGAACTCAGAATGGAGGTGTGTGAAGTCACAGAATGGAGGTTTGTGAAGTCATAGAATGGAGGTGTGTGAAGTCAGAGAATGGATGTTTCTGAAGTAAGAATGAAGGTGTGTGAAGTCATAGAATGGAGGTGTGTGAAGTCAAATTGGAGGTGTGTGAACTCATAGAATGGAGGTGTGTGAACTCATAGAATGGAGGTTTGTGAAGTCATGGAATGGCGGGGTGTGAAGTCAAAGAATGGAGGTGTGTGAAGTGAAACAATAGAGGTGTGTGAAGTCACAGAATGGAGGTGTGTGAAGTCACAGATTGGAAGTGTGTGAAGTCAAAACGGAGGTGTGTGAAGTCACAGAACGGAGGTGTGTGGAGTCACAGAATGGATGTGTGTGAAGTCAAAAAGGTGGTGTGTGAAGTCACAGAATGGAGGTGTGTGAATTTATAGAATGGAGCTGTGTGAAGTCAGAATGGAGGTGTGTAAAGTCAGAATGGAGGGGTGTGAAGTCAGAATGGAGGTGTGTGAAGTCACAGAATGGAGGTGTGTGAAGTCATAGAATGGAGGTGTGTGAAATCATAGAATGGAGGTGTGTGAAGTCAGAATTGAGGTGTGTCAAGTCACAGAATTGTGGTGTGTGAAGTCAGAGAATGGAGGTGTGTGAAGTCAGAATGAAGGTGTGTGAAGTCACAGAAAGGAGATGTGTGAAGTCACAGAATGTATGCTTGTGAAGTCATAAAATGAAGGTGTGTGAAGTCAGAATGGAGGTGTGTGAAGTCATAGATGGAGGTGTGTGAAGTCAAAGAATGGAGGTGTGTGAAGTGAAACAATAGAGGTGTGTGAAGTCACAGAATGGAGGTGTGTGAAGTCACAGAATGGAAGTGTTTGAAGTCAAAACGGAGGTGTGTGAAGTCACAGAATGGAGGTGTGTGAAGTGAAACAATAGAGGTGTGTGAAGTCACAGAATGGAGGTGTGTGAAGTCACAGAATGGAAGTGTGTGAAGTCAAAACGGAGGTGTGTGAAGTCACAGAATGGAGGTGTGTGAAGTCACAGAATGGAGGTGTGTGAAGTCAGAATGGAGGTGTGTGAAGTCACAGAATTGAGGTGTATGAAGTCACAGAATGGAGGTGTGTGAAGTCAGAATGAAGTTGTGTGAAGTCACAGAATGGAGGTGTGTGAAGTCACAGAATGGATGTTTGTGAAGTAAGAATGAAGGTGTTTGAAGTCATAGAGTGGAGGTGTGTGAAGTCACAGAATGGAGGTGTGTGAAGTGAGATTGGAGGTGTGTGATATCACAGAATGGAGGTGTGTGAAGTCATAGAATGGAGGTGTGTGAAGTCATAAAATGGAGGTGTGTGAACTCATAGAATGGAGGTGTGTGAAGTCATAGAATTGAGGTGTGTGAAGTCATAGAATGGAGGTGTGTGAAGTCATAAAATGGAGGTGTGTGAACTCATAGAATGGAGGTGTGTGAAGTCAAAATGGACTTGTGTGAAGTCATAGAATGGTGGTTTTTGATGTCAACGAATGGAGGTGTGTGAAGTCATAGAATGGAAGTGTGTGAAGTCACAGAATGGAGGTTTGTGAAGTCATACAATGGAGGTGTGTGAAGTCATAGAATGGATGTTTCTAAAATAAGAATGAAGGTGTGTGAAGTCATAGAATGGAGGTGTGTGAAGTCAGAGAATGGATGTTTCTGAAGTAAGAATGAAGGTGTTTGAAGTCATAGAATGGAGGTGTGTGAAGTCAAATTGGAGGTGTGTGAACTCATAGAATGGAGGTGTGTGAACTCATAGAATGGAGGTTTGTGAAGTCATGGAATGGCGGGGTGTGAAGTCAAAGAATGGAGGTGTGTGAAGTGAAACCAATAGAGGTGTGTGAAGTCACAGAATGGAGGTGTGTGAAGTCACAGATTGGAAGTGTGTGAAGTCAAAACGGAGGTGTGTGAAGTCACAGAATGGAGGTGTGTGAAGTCACAGAATGGATGTGTGTGAAGTCAAAAAGGTGGTGTGTGAAGTCACAGAATGGAGGTGTGTGAATTTATAGAATGGAGCTGTGTGAAGTCAGAATGGAGGTGTGTGAACTCAGAATGGAGGGGTGTGAAGTTAGAATGGAGGTGTGTGAAGTCACAGAATGGAGGTGTGTGAAGTCATAGAATGGAGGTGTGTGAAATCATAGAATGGAGGTGTGTGAAGTCATAGAATGGAGGTGTGTGAAGTCACAGAAAGGAGATGTGTGAAGTCACAGAATGTATGTTTGTGAAGTCATAAAATGAAGTCGTATGAAGTCAGAATGGAGGTGTGTGAAGTCACAGAATGGAGGTGTGTGAACTCAGAATGGAGGTTTGTGAAGTCATAAATGGAGGTGTGTGAAGTCATGGTATGGAGGTGTGTGAAATCAGAGAATGGAGTTTTGTGAAGTCACAGAATGGAGCTGTGTGAAGTCATAACGCAGGTGTGTGAAGTCAAAGAATGGAGGTGTGTGAAGTCAGAATGGAGGTGTGTGAACTCATAGAATGGAGGTGTGTGAAGTCACAATGGAGGTGTGTGAAGTCATAGAATTTAGGTGTGTGAAGTCATAGATTGGAGGTGTGTGAAGTCAGAATGGAGGTGTGTGAAGTCACAGAATTGAGGTGTGTGAAGTCACAGAATGGATATTTGTGAAGTCAGAATGAAGGTGTGTGAAGTCACACAATGGAGGTGTGTGAAGTCACAGAATGGATGTTTGTGAAGTAAGAATGAAGGTGTTTGAAGTCATAGAGTGGAGGTGTGTGATCTCATAGAATGGAGGTGTGTGAAGTCAAAATGGAGTTGTGTGAAGTCATAGAATGGTGGTTTTTTATGTCAACGAATGGAGGTGTGTGAAGTCATAGAATGGAGGTGTGTGAAGTCATAGAATGGAGGTGTGTGAAGTCATAGAATTGAGGTGTGTGAAGTCATAGTATGGAGGTGTGTGAAGTCATAAAATGGAGGTGTGTGAACTCATAGAATGGAGGTGTGTGAAGTCAAAATGGACTTGTGTGAAATCATAGAATGGTGGTTTTTGATGTCAACGAATGGAGGTGTGTGAAGTCACAGAATGGAGGTGTGTGAAGTCATAGAATGGAGGTGTGTGAAGTCATAGAATTGAGGTGTGTGAAGTCATAGAATGGAGGTGTGTGGAGTCACAGAATGGAGGTGTGTGAAGTCAGAATGGAGGTGTGTGAACTCATAGACTGAGGTGGGTGAAGTCATAGAAAGGAGGTTTGGGAAATCATAGAATGGAGGAGTGTGAATCATAGAGTGGAGGTGAGTGAAGTCACAGATTCGAGGTCTGTGATGTCATAGAATGGAGGTGTGTGAAGTCAGAATGGTGGTGTGTGAAATCATAGAATGGAGATGTGTGAACTCATAGAATGGAGTTGTGTGACGTCACAATGGATGTGTGTGAAGTCATAGAATGGAGATGTCAGAAGTCACAGAATGGAGGTTTGTGAAGTCATAAAATGAAGGTGTGTGAAGTCAGAATGGAGGTGTGTGAAGTCACAGAATGGAGGTGTGTGAACTCAGAATGGAGGTGTGTGAAGTCATAGATGGAGGTGTGTGAAGTCATAGTATGGAGGTGTGTGAAATCACAGAATGGAGTTTTGTGAAGTCACACAATGGAGATGTATGAAGTCAGAACGGAGGTGTGTGAAGTCATAGAATGGAGGTGTGTGAAGTCAGAATGGAGGTGTGTGAAGTCATAGATGGAGGTGTGTGAAGTCAAAGAATGGAGGTGTGTGAAGTGAAACAATAGAGGTGTGTGAAGTCACAGAATGGAGGTGTGTGAAGTCACAGAATGGAAGTGTTTGAAGTCAAAACGGAGGTGTGTGAAGTCACAGAATGGAGGTGTGTGAAGTGAAACAATAGAGGTGTGTGAAGTCACAGAATGGAGGTGTGTGAAGTCACAGAATGGAAGTGTGTGAAGTCAAAACGGAGGTGTGTGAAGTCACAGAATGGAGGTGTGTGAAGTCACAGAATGGAGGTGTGTGAAGTCAGAATGGAGGTGTGTGAAGTCACAGAATTGAGGTGTATGAAGTCACAGAATGGAGGTGTGTGAAGTCAGAATGAAGTTGTGTGAAGTCACAGAATGGAGGTGTGTGAAGTCACAGAATGGATGTTTGTGAAGTAAGAATGAAGGTGTTTGAAGTCATAGAGTGGAGGTGTGTGAAGTCACAGAATGGAGGTGTGTGAAGTGAGATTGGAGGTGTGTGATATCACAGAATGGAGGTGTGTGAAGTCATAGAATGGAGGTGTGTGAAGTCATAAAATGGAGGTGTGTGAACTCATAGAATGGAGGTGTGTGAAGTCATAGAATTGAGGTGTGTGAAGTCATAGAATGGAGGTGTGTGAAGTCATAAAATGGAGGTGTGTGAACTCATAGAATGGAGGTGTGTGAAGTCAAAATGGACTTGTGTGAAGTCATAGAATGGTGGTTTTTGATGTCAACGAATGGAGGTGTGTGAAGTCATAGAATGGAAGTGTGTGAAGTCACAGAATGGAGGTTTGTGAAGTCATACAATGGAGGTGTGTGAAGTCATAGAATGGATGTTTCTAAAATAAGAATGAAGGTGTGTGAAGTCATAGAATGGAGGTGTGTGAAGTCAGAGAATGGATGTTTCTGAAGTAAGAATGAAGGTGTTTGAAGTCATAGAATGGAGGTGTGTGAAGTCAAATTGGAGGTGTGTGAACTCATAGAATGGAGGTGTGTGAACTCATAGAATGGAGGTTTGTGAAGTCATGGAATGGCGGGGTGTGAAGTCAAAGAATGGAGGTGTGTGAAGTGAAACCAATAGAGGTGTGTGAAGTCACAGAATGGAGGTGTGTGAAGTCACAGATTGGAAGTGTGTGAAGTCAAAACGGAGGTGTGTGAAGTCACAGAATGGAGGTGTGTGAAGTCACAGAATGGATGTGTGTGAAGTCAAAAAGGTGGTGTGTGAAGTCACAGAATGGAGGTGTGTGAATTTATAGAATGGAGCTGTGTGAAGTCAGAATGGAGGTGTGTGAACTCAGAATGGAGGGGTGTGAAGTTAGAATGGAGGTGTGTGAAGTCACAGAATGGAGGTGTGTGAAGTCATAGAATGGAGGTGTGTGAAATCATAGAATGGAGGTGTGTGAAGTCATAGAATGGAGGTGTGTGAAGTCACAGAAAGGAGATGTGTGAAGTCACAGAATGTATGTTTGTGAAGTCATAAAATGAAGTCGTATGAAGTCAGAATGGAGGTGTGTGAAGTCACAGAATGGAGGTGTGTGAACTCAGAATGGAGGTTTGTGAAGTCATAAATGGAGGTGTGTGAAGTCATGGTATGGAGGTGTGTGAAATCAGAGAATGGAGTTTTGTGAAGTCACAGAATGGAGCTGTGTGAAGTCATAACGCAGGTGTGTGAAGTCAAAGAATGGAGGTGTGTGAAGTCAGAATGGAGGTGTGTGAACTCATAGAATGGAGGTGTGTGAAGTCACAATGGAGGTGTGTGAAGTCATAGAATTTAGGTGTGTGAAGTCATAGATTGGAGGTGTGTGAAGTCAGAATGGAGGTGTGTGAAGTCACAGAATTGAGGTGTGTGAAGTCACAGAATGGATATTTGTGAAGTCAGAATGAAGGTGTGTGAAGTCACACAATGGAGGTGTGTGAAGTCACAGAATGGATGTTTGTGAAGTAAGAATGAAGGTGTTTGAAGTCATAGAGTGGAGGTGTGTGATCTCATAGAATGGAGGTGTGTGAAGTCAAAATGGAGTTGTGTGAAGTCATAGAATGGTGGTTTTTTATGTCAACGAATGGAGGTGTGTGAAGTCATAGAATGGAGGTGTGTGAAGTCATAGAATGGAGGTGTGTGAAGTCATAGAATTGAGGTGTGTGAAGTCATAGTATGGAGGTGTGTGAAGTCATAAAATGGAGGTGTGTGAACTCATAGAATGGAGGTGTGTGAAGTCAAAATGGACTTGTGTGAAATCATAGAATGGTGGTTTTTGATGTCAACGAATGGAGGTGTGTGAAGTCACAGAATGGAGGTGTGTGAAGTCATAGAATGGAGGTGTGTGAAGTCATAGAATTGAGGTGTGTGAAGTCATAGAATGGAGGTGTGTGCAGTCACAGAATGGAGGTGTGTGAAGTCAGAATGGAGGTGTGTGAACTCATAGACTGAGGTGGGTGAAGTCATAGAAAGGAGGTTTGGGAAATCATAGAATGGAGGAGTGTGAATCATAGAGTGGAGGTGAGTGAAGTCACAGATTCGAGGTCTGTGATGTCATAGAATGGAGGTGTGTGAAGTCAGAATGGTGGTGTGTGAAATCATAGAATGGAGATGTGTGAACTCATAGAATGGAGTTGTGTGACGTCACAATGGATGTGTGTGAAGTCATAGAATGGAGATGTCAGAAGTCACAGAATGGAGGTTTGTGAAGTCATAAAATGAAGGTGTGTGAAGTCAGAATGGAGGTGTGTGAAGTCACAGAATGGAGGTGTGTGAACTCAGAATGGAGGTGTGTGAAGTCATAGATGGAGGTGTGTGAAGTCATAGTATGGAGGTGTGTGAAATCACAGAATGGAGTTTTGTGAAGTCAAACAATGGAGATGTATGAAGTCAGAACGGAGGTGTGTGAAGTCATAGAATGGAGGTGTGTGAAGTCAGAATGGAGGAGTGTGAACTCATAGAATGGAGGTGTGTGAAGTCACAATGGAGGTGTGTGAAGTCATAGAATGGAGGTGTGTAAGTCACAAAATGGAGGTGTGTGAAATCACAGAATGGAGGTGGGTGAAGTCATAGAATGGAGGGGTGTGAAGTCAGAATGGAGGTGTGTGAAGTCACAGAATTTAGGTGTGTGAAGTCACAGAATGGAGGTGTGTGAAGTCAGAATGAAGGTGTGTGAAGTCACAGAAAGGAGGTGTGTGAAGTCATAGAATGGAAGTGTGTGAAGTCATAGAAAGGAGGTGTGTGAACGCAGAAGGGAGGTGTGTGAAGTCACAGAATGGAGGTTTGTGAAGTCATGGAATGGAGGTGTGTGAAGTCAGAGAATGGATGTTGCTGAAGTAAGAATGAAGGTGTGTGAAGTCATAGAATGGAGGTGTGTGAAGTCAAATTGGAGGTGTGTGAACTCATAGAATGGAGGTGTGTGAACTCATAGAATGGAGGTTTGTGAAGTCATGGAATGGAGGTGTGTGAAGTCAAAGAATGGAGGTGTGTGAAGTGAAACAATAGAGGTGTGTTAAGTCACAGAATGGAGGTGTGTGAAGTCACAGATTGGAAGTGTGTGAAGTCAAAACGGAGGTGTGTGAAGTCACAGAATGGAGGTGTGTGAAGTCATAGAATGGAGGTGTGTGAAATCAAGAAGGTGGTGTGTGAAGTCACAGAATGGAGGTGTGTGAATTCATAGAATGGAGCTGTGTGAAGTCAGAATGGAGGGGTGTGAAGTCACAATGGAGGGGTGTGAAGTTAGAATGGAAGTGTGTGATGTCACAGAATGGAGGTGTGTTAAGTCATAGAATGGAGGTGTGTGAAATCATAGAATGGAGTTGTGTGAAGTCAGAATGGAGGTGTGTCAAGTCATAGAAATGAGGTGTGTGAAGTCACAGAATGGAGGTGTGTGAAGTCAGAATGAAGGTGTGCGAAGTCACAGAAAGGAGGTGTGTGAAGTCTCAGAATGGATGTTTGTGAAGTAAGAATGGTGGTTGAAATCATAGAATGGAGGTGTGTGAAGTCATAGAATGGAGGTGTTTGAAGTCATAAAATGAAGGTGTGTGAAGTCAGAATGGAGGTGTTTGAAGTCACAGAATGGAAGTGTGTTAACTCAGAATGGAGGTGTGTGAAGTCATAGATGGAGGTGTGTGAAGTCATAGTATGGAGGTGTGTGAAATCAGAGAATGGAGTTTTGTGAAGTCACAGAATGGAGCTGTGTGAAGTCAGAACGGAGGTGTGTGAAGTCATAGAATGGAGGTGTGTGAAGTCACAATGGAGGTGTGTGAAGTCATAGAATGGAGGTGGGTGAAGTCACAAAATGGAGGTGTGTGAAGTTAAAGAGTGGAGGTGTGTGAAGTCATAGAATGGAGGTGTGTGAAGTCACAGAATGGAGGTGTGTGAACACAAAATGGAGGTGTGTGAAGTCACAGAATAGAGGTGTGTGAAGTCATAGAATGGAAGTGTGTGAAGTCATAGAATGGAGGTGTGTGAAGTCATAAAATGGAGGTGTGTGAACTCATAGATTGGAGGTGTGTGAAGTCAAAATAGAGTTGTGTGAAGTCATAGAATGGTGGTTTTTGATGTCAACGAATTGAGTTTTGTGAAGTCATAGAATGGAGGTGTGTGAAGTCAGATTGGAGGTGTGTGAAATCACAGAATGGAGGTGTGTCAACTCAGAAATGAGGTGTGTGAAGTCATAGAATGGAGGTGTGTGCAGTCATAGAATGGAAGTTTGTGAAATCATAGAATGGAGGTGTGTGAAGTCACAGAATTGAGGTGTGTGAAGTCAGAATGGAGGTGTGTGAAGTCAGAATGGAGGTGAGTGAAGTCATAGAATGGAGGTGTGTGAAGTCATAGAATGGAGGTCTGTGAACTCAGAATGGAGGTTTGTGAAGTCATAGAATGGAGGTGTGTGAACTCAGTATGGAGGTGTGTGAAGTCACAGAATGGAGGTGTGTGAAGTCATAGAATGGAGGTTTGTGAAATCACAGAATGGAGGTGTGTTAATTCATAGAATGGAGGTGTGTGAAGTCATAGGATCGAGGTGTGTGAAGTCACAGAATGGAGGTGTGTGAAGTCACAGAATGGATGTGTGTGAACACAGAATGTAGGTGTGTGAAGCCACAGACTGGAGGTGCGTGAAGTCATAGAATGGAAGTGTGTGAAGTCATAGAAAGGAGGTTTGTGAACTCAGAATGGAGGTGTGTGAAGTCACAGAATGGAGGTTTGTGAAGTCATAGAATGGAGGTGTGTGAAGTCAGAGAATGGATGTTTCTGAAGTAAGAATGAAGGTGTGTGAAGTCATAGAATGGAGGTGTGTGAAGTCAAATTGGAGGTGTGTGAACTCATAGAATGGAGGTGTGTGAACTCATAGAATGGAGGTTTGTGAAGTCATGGAATGGCGGTGTGTGAAGTCAAAGAATGGAGGTGTGTGAAGTGAAACAATAGAGGTGTGTGAAGTCACAGAATGGAGGTGTGTGAAGTCACAGATTGGAAGTGTGTGAAGTCAAAACGGAGGTGTGTGAAGTCACAGAATGGAGGTGTGTGAAGTCACAGAATGGATGTGTGTGAAGTCAAAAAGGTGGTGAGTGAAGTCACAGAATGGAGGTGTGTGAATTTATAGAATGGAGCTGTGTGAAGTCAGAATGGAGGTGTGTGAAGTCAGAATGGAGGTGTGTGAAGTCAGAATGGAGGTGTGTGAAGTCACAGAATGGAGGTGTGTGAAGTAATAGAATGGAGGTGTGTGAAATCATAGATTGGAGGTGTGTGAAGTCAGAATGGAGGTGTGTTAAGTCACAGAATTGAGGTGTGTGAAGTCAGAGAATGGAGGTGTGTGAAGTCAGAATGAAGGTGTGTGAAGTCACAGAAAGGAGGTGTGTGAAGTCACAGAATGGATGTTTGTGAACTCATAAAATGAAGGTGTGTGAAGTCAGAATGAAGGTGTGTGAAATCACAGAAAGGAGGTGTGTGAAGTCACAGAATGGATGTTTGTGAAGCAAGAATGAATGTGTTTGAAGTCATAGAATGGAGGTGTGTGAAGTCACAGAATGGAGGTGTGGGAAGTCATAGAATGGAGGTGTGTGAAGTCATAGAATTGAGGTGTGTGAAGTCACAATGGAGGTGTGTGAAGTCATAGAATTTAGGTGTGTGAAGTCATAGATTGGAGGTGTGTGAAGTCAGAATGGAAGTGTGTGAAGTCACAGAATTGAGGTGTGTGAAGTCACAGACTGGATATTTGTGAAGTCAGAATGAAGGTGTGTGAAGTCACACAATGGAGGTGTGTGAAGTCACAGAATGGATGTTTGTGAAGTAAGAATGAAGGTGTTTGAAGTCATAGAGTGGAGGTGTGTGATCTCATAGAATGGAGGTGTGTGAAGTCAAAATGGACTTGTGTGAAATCATAGAATGGTGGTTTTTGATGTCAACGAATGGAGGTGTGTGAAGTCACAGAATGGAGGTGTGGGAAGTCATAGAATGGAGTTGTGTGAAGTCATAGAATGGTGGTTTTTTATGTCAACGAATGGAGGTGTGTGAAGTCATAGAATGGAGGTGTGTGAAGTCATAGAATGGAGGTGTGTGAAGTCATAGAATTGAGGTGTGTGAAGTCATAGTATGGAGGTGTGTGAAGTCATAAAATGGAGGTGTGTGAACTCATACAATGGAGGTGTGTGAAGTCAAAATGGACTTGTGTGAAATCATAGAATGGTGGTTTTTGATGTCAACGAATGGAGGTGTGTGAAGTCACAGAATGGAGGTGTGTGAAGTCATAGAATGGAGGTGTGTGAAGTCATAGAATTGAGGTGTGTGAAGTCATAGAATGGAGGTGTGTGGAGTCACAGAATGGAGGTGTGTGAAGTCAGAATGGAGGTGTGTGAACTCATAGACTGAGGTGGGTGAAGTCATAGAAAGGAGGTTTGGGAAATCATAGAATGGAGGAGTGTGAATCATAGAGTGGAGGTGAGTGAAGTCACAGATTCGAGGTCTGTGATGTCATAGAATGGAGGTGTGTGAAGTCAGAATGGTGGTGTGTGAAATCATAGAATGGAGATGTGTGAACTCATAGAATGGAGTTGTGTGACGTCACAATGGATGTGCGTGAAGTCATAGAATGGAGATGTCAGAAGTCACAGAATGGAGGTTTGTGAAGTCATAAAATGAAGGTGTGTGAAGTCAGAATGGAGGTGTGTGAAGTCACAGAATGGAGGTGTGTGAACTCAGAATGGAGGTGTGTGAAGTCATAGATGGAGGTGTGTGAAGTCATAGTATGGAGGTGTGTGAAATCACAGAATGGAGTTTTGTGAAGTCACACAATGGAGATGTATGAAGTCAGAACGGAGGTGTGTGAAGTCATAGAATGGAGGTGTGTGAAGTCAGAATGGAGGAGTGTGAACTCATAGAATGGAGGTGTGTGAAGTCACAATGGAGGTGTGTGAAGTCATAGAATGGAGGTGTGTAAGTCACAAAATGGAGGTGTGTGAAATCACAGAATGGAGGTGGGTGAAGTCATAGAATGGAGGGGTGTGAAGTCAGAATGGAGGTGTGTGAAGTCACAGAATTTAGGTGTGTGAAGTCACAGAATGGAGGTGTGTGAAGTCAGAATGAAGGTGTGTGAAGTCACAGAAAGGAGGTGTGTGAAGTCATAGAATGGAAGTGTGTGAAGTCATAGAAAGGAGGTGTGTGAACGCAGAAGGGAGGTGTGTGAAGTCACAGAATGGAGGTTTGTGAAGTCATGGAATGGAGGTGTGTGAAGTCAGAGAATGGATGTTGCTGAAGTAAGAATGAAGGTGTGTGAAGTCATAGAATGGAGGTGTGTGAAGTCAAATTGGAGGTGTGTGAACTCATAGAATGGAGGTGTGTGAACTCATAGAATGGAGGTTTGTGAAGTCATGGAATGGAGGTGTGTGAAGTCAAAGAATGGAGGTGTGTGAAGTGAAACAATAGAGGTGTGTTAAGTCACAGAATGGAGGTGTGTGAAGTCAGAGAATGGATGTTGCTGAAGTAAGAATGAAGGTGTGTGAAGTCATAGAATGGAGGTGTGTGAAGTCAAATTGGAGGTGTGTGAACTCATAGAATGGAGGTGTGTGAACTCATAGAATGGAGGTTTGTGAAGTCATGGAATGGCGGTGTGTGAAGTCAAAGAATGGAGGTGTGTGAAGTGAAACAATAGAGGTGTGTGAAGTCACAGAATGGAGGTGTGTGAAGTCACAGATTGGAAGTGTGTGAAGTCAAAACGGAGGTGTGTGAAGTCACAGAATGGAGGTGTGTGAAGTCACAGAATGGATGTGTGTGAAGTCAAAAAGGTGGTGAGTGAAGTCACAGAATGGAGGTGTGTGAATTTATAGAATGGAGCTGTGTGAAGTCAGAATGGAGGTGTGTGAAGTCAGAATGGAGGTGTGTGAAGTCAGAATGGAGGTGTGTGAAGTCACAGAATGGAGGTGTGTGAAGTAATAGAATGGAGGTGTGTGAAATCATAGATTGGAGGTGTGTGAAGTCAGAATGGAGGTGTGTTAAGTCACAGAATTGAGGTGTGTGAAGTCAGAGAATGGAGGTGTGTGAAGTCAGAATGAAGGTGTGTGAAGTCACAGAAAGGAGGTGTGTGAAGTCACAGAATGGATGTTTGTGAAGTCATAAAATGAAGGTGTGTGAAGTCAGAATGAAGGTGTGTGAAATCACAGAAAGGAGGTGTGTGAAGTCACAGAATGGATGTTTGTGAAGCAAGAATGAATGTGTTTGAAGTCATAGAATGGAGGTGTGTGAAGTCACAGAATGGAGGTGTGGGAAGTCATAGAATGGAGGTGTGTGAAGTCATAGAATTGAGGTGTGTGAAGTCACAATGGAGGTGTGTGAAGTCATAGAATTTAGGTGTGTGAAGTCATAGATTGGAGGTGTGTGAAGTCAGAATGGAAGTGTGTGAAGTCACAGAATTGAGGTGTGTGAAGTCACAGACTGGATATTTGTGAAGTCAGAATGAAGGTGTGTGAAGTCACACAATGGAGGTGTGTGAAGTCACAGAATGGATGTTTGTGAAGTAAGAATGAAGGTGTTTGAAGTCATAGAGTGGAGGTGTGTGATCTCATAGAATGGAGGTGTGTGAAGTCAAAATGGAGTTGTGTGAAGTCATAGAATGGTGGTTTTTTATGTCAACGAATGGAGGTGTGTGAAGTCATAGAATGGAGGTGTGTGAAGTCATAGAATGGAGGTGTGTGAAGTCATAGAATTGAGGTGTGTGAAGTCATAGTATGGAGGTGTGTGAAGTCATAAAATGGAGGTGTGTGAACTCATACAATGGAGGTGTGTGAAGTCAAAATGGACTTGTGTGAAATCATAGAATGGTGGTTTTTGATGTCAACGAATGGAGGTGTGTGAAGTCACAGAATGGAGGTGTGTGAAGTCATAGAATGGAGGTGTGTGAAGTCATAGAATTGAGGTGTGTGAAGTCATAGAATGGAGGTGTGTGGAGTCACAGAATGGAGGTGTGTGAAGTCAGAATGGAGGTGTGTGAACTCATAGACTGAGGTGGGTGAAGTCATAGAAAGGAGGTTTGGGAAATCATAGAATGGAGGAGTGTGAATCATAGAGTGGAGGTGAGTGAAGTCACAGATTCGAGGTCTGTGATGTCATAGAATGGAGGTGTGTGAAGTCAGAATGGTGGTGTGTGAAATCATAGAATGGAGATGTGTGAACTCATAGAATGGAGTTGTGTGACGTCACAATGGATGTGCGTGAAGTCATAGAATGGAGATGTCAGAAGTCACAGAATGGAGGTTTGTGAAGTCATAAAATGAAGGTGTGTGAAGTCAGAATGGAGGTGTGTGAAGTCACAGAATGGAGGTGTGTGAACTCAGAATGGAGGTGTGTGAAGTCATAGATGGAGGTGTGTGAAGTCATAGTATGGAGGTGTGTGAAATCACAGAATGGAGTTTTGTGAAGTCACACAATGGAGATGTATGAAGTCAGAACGGAGGTGTGTGAAGTCATAGAATGGAGGTGTGTGAAGTCAGAATGGAGGAGTGTGAACTCATAGAATGGAGGTGTGTGAAGTCACAATGGAGGTGTGTGAAGTCATAGAATGGAGGTGTGTAAGTCACAAAATGGAGGTGTGTGAAATCACAGAATGGAGGTGGGTGAAGTCATAGAATGGAGGGGTGTGAAGTCAGAATGGAGGTGTGTGAAGTCACAGAATTTAGGTGTGTGAAGTCACAGAATGGAGGTGTGTGAAGTCAGAATGAAGGTGTGTGAAGTCACAGAAAGGAGGTGTGTGAAGTCATAGAATGGAAGTGTGTGAAGTCATAGAAAGGAGGTGTGTGAACGCAGAAGGGAGGTGTGTGAAGTCACAGAATGGAGGTTTGTGAAGTCATGGAATGGAGGTGTGTGAAGTCAGAGAATGGATGTTGCTGAAGTAAGAATGAAGGTGTGTGAAGTCATAGAATGGAGGTGTGTGAAGTCAAATTGGAGGTGTGTGAACTCATAGAATGGAGGTGTGTGAACTCATAGAATGGAGGTTTGTGAAGTCATGGAATGGAGGTGTGTGAAGTCAAAGAATGGAGGTGTGTGAAGAGAAACAATAGAGGTGTGTTAAGTCACAGAATGGAGGTGTGTGAAGTCACAGATTGGAAGTGTGTGAAGTCAAAACGGAGGTGTGTGAAGTCACAGAATGGAGGTGTGTGAAGTCATAGAATGGAGGTGTGTGAAATCAAGAAGGTGGTGTGTGAAGTCACAGAATGGAGGTGTGTGAATTCATAGAATGGAGCTGTGTGAAGTCAGAATGGAGGGGTGTGAAGTCACAATGGAGGGGTGTGAAGTTAGAATGGAAGTGTGTGATGTCACAAAATGGAGGTGTGTTAAGTCATAGAATGGAGGTGTGTGAAATCATAGAATGGAGTTGTGTGAAGTCAGAATGGAGGTGTGTCAAGTCATAGAATTGAGGTGTGTGATGTCACAGAATGGAGGTGTGTGAAGTCAAAATGAAGGTGTGTGAAGTCACAGAAAGGAGGTGTGTGAAGTCTCAGAATGGATGTTTGTGAAGTAAGAATGGTGGTTGAAATCATAGAATGGAGGTGTGTGAAGTCATAGAATGGAGGTGTTTGAAGTCATAAAATGAAGGTGTGTGAAGTCAGAATGGAGGTGTTTGAAGTCACAGAATGGAAGTGTGTTAACTCAGAATGGAGGTGTGTGAAGTCATAGATGGAGGTGTGTGAAGTCATAGTATGGAGGTGTGTGAAATCACAGAATGGAGTTTTGTGAAGTCACAGAATGGAGCTGTGTGAAGTCAGAACGGAGGTGTGTGAAGTCATAGAATGGAGGTGTGTGAAGTCACAATGGAGGTGTGTGAAGTCATAGAATGGAGGTGGGTGAAGTCACAAAATGGAGGTGTGTGAAGTTAAAGAGTGGAGGTGTGTGAAGTCATAGAATGGAGGTGTGTGAAGTCACAGAATGGAGGTGTGTGAACTCAAAATGGAGGTGTGTGAAGTCACAGAATAGAGGCGTGTGAAGTCATAGAATGGAAGTGTGTGAAGTCATAGAATGGAGGTGTGTGAAGTCATAAAATGGAGGTGTGTGAACTCATAGATTGGAGGTGTGTGAAGTCAAAATGGAGTTGTGTGAAGTCATAGATGGTGGTTTTTGATGTCAACGAATTGAGTTTTGTGAAGTCATAGATTGGAGGTGTGTGAAGTCAGATTGGAGGTGTGTGAAATCACAGAATGGAGGTGTGTCAACTCAGAAATGAGGTGTGTGAAGTCATAGAATGGAGGTGTGTGCAGTCATAGAATGGAAGTTTGTGAAATCATAGAATGGAGGTGTGTGAAGTCACAGAATTGAGGTGTGTGAAGTCAGAATGGAGGTGTGTGAAGTCAGAATGGAGGTGAGTGAAGTCATAGAATGGAGGTGTGTGAAGTCATAGAATGGAGGTCTGTGAACTCAGAATGGAGGTTTGTGAAGTCATAGAATGGAGGTGTGTGAACTCAGTATGGAGGTGTGTGAAGTCACAGAATGGAGGTGTGTGAAGTCATAGAATGGAGGTTTGTGAAATCACAGAATGGAGGTGTGTTAATTCATAGAACGGAGGTGTGTGAAGTCATAGGATCGAGGTGTGTGAAGTCACAGAATGGAGGTGTGTGAAGTCACAGAATGGAGGTGTGTGAACACAGAATGTAGGTGTGTGAAGCCACAGACTGGAGGTGCGTGAAGTCACAGAATGGAAGTGTGTGAAGTCATAGAAAGGAGGTTTGTGAACTCAGAATGGAGGTGTGTGAAGTCACAGAATGGAGGTTTGTGAAGTCATAGAATGGAGGTGTGTGAAGTCAGAGAATGGATGTTTCTGAAGTAAGAATGAAGGTGTGTGAAGTCATAGAATGGAGGTGTGTGAAGTCAAATTGGAGGTGTGTGAACTCATAGAATGGAGGTGTGTGAACTCATAGAATGGAGGTTTGTGAAGTCATGGAATGGCGGTGTGTGAAGTCAAAGAATGGAGGTGTGTGAAGTGAAACAATAGAGGTGTGTGAAGTCACAGAATGGAGGTGTGTGAAGTCACAGATTGGAAGTGTGTGAAGTCAAAACGGAGGTGTGTGAAGTCACAGAATGGAGGTGTGTGAAGTCACAGAATGGATGTGTGTGAAGTCAAAAAGGTGGTGAGTGAAGTCACAGAATGGAGGTGTGTGAAGTTATAGAATGGAGCTGTGTGAAGTCAGAATGGAGGTGTGTGAAGTCAGAATGGAGGTGTGTGAAGTCAGAATGGAGGTGTGTGACGTCACAGAATGGAGGTGTGTGAAGTAATAGAATGGAGGTGTGTGAAATCATAGAATGGAGGTGTGTGAAGTCAGAATGGAGGTGTGTTAAGTCACAGAATTGAGGTGTGTGAAGTCAGAGAATGGAGGTGTGTGAAGTCAGAATGAAGGTGTGTGAAGTCACAGAAAGGAGGTGTGTGAAGTCACAGAATGGATGTTTGTGAAGTCATAAAATGAAGGTGTGTGAAGTCAGAATGAAGGTGTGTGAAATCACAGAAAGGAGGTGTGTGAAGTCACAGAATGGATGTTTGTGAAGCAAGAATGAATGTGTTTGAAGTCATAGAATGGAGGTGTGTGAAGTCACAGAATGGAGGTGTGGGAAGTCATAGAATGGAGGTGTGTGAAGTCATAGAATTGAGGTGTGTGAAGTCATAGAATGGAGGTGTGTGAATTCACACAATGGAGGGGTGTGAAGTCAGAATGGAGGTGTGTGAAGTCATAGAATGGAGGTGTTTGAAGTCAGATTGTAGGTGTGTGAAATCACAGAATGGAGGTGTGTCAACTCAGAAATGAGGTGTGTGAAGTCATAGAATGGAAGTGTGTGAAATCATAGAATGGAGGTCTGTGAACTCAGAATGGGTGTTTGTGAAGTCATAGAATGGAGGTGTGTGAACTCAGAATGGAGGTGTGTGAAGTCACAGAATGAAGGTGTGTGAAGTCATAGAATGGAGGTGTGTGAAGTCATAGAATGGAAGTGTGTGAAGTCATAGAATGGAGGTTTGTGACTCAGAATGGGGGTTTGTGAAGTCATAAAATGGAGATGTGTGAACTCAGAATGGAGGTGTGTGAAGTCACAGAATGGTGGTGTGTGAAGTCACAGAATGGAGGTGTGTGAAATCACAGAATGGAGGTGAGTGAATTCATAGAATGGAGGTGTGTGAAGTCATAGGGTCGAGGTGTGTGAAGTCACAAAATGGAGGTGTGTGAAATCACAGAATGGAGGTGTGTGAAGTCACAGAATGGAGGTGTGTGAATTCAGAATGAAGGTGTGTGAAGCCACAGAATGGAGGTGTGTGAAGTCATACAATGGATGTGTGTGAAGTCATAGAATGGAGGTGTGTGAAGTCACAGAATGGAGGTGTGTGAACTCTGAATGGAGGTGTGTGAAGTCACAGAATGGAGGTTTGTGAAGTCATAGAATGGAGGTGTGTGAAGTCAGACAATGGATGTTTCTGACGTAAGAATGAAGGTGTGTGAAGTCATAGAATGGAGGTGTGTGAAGTGAAATTGGAGGTGTGTGAAGTCAGAATGGAGGGGTGTGAAGTCAGAATGGAGGTGTGTGAAGTCACAGAATGGAGGAGTGTGAAGTAATAGAATGGAGGTGTGTGAAATCATAGAATGGAGGTGTGTGAAGTCAGAATGGATGTGTGTCAAGTCACAGAATAGAGGTGTGTGAAGTCAGAGAATGGAGGTGTGTGAAGTCAGAATGAAGATGTGTGAAGTCAAAGAAATGAGGTGTGTGAAGTCACAGAATGGAGGTTTGTGAAGTCATAAAATGAAGGTGTGTGAAGTCAGAATGGAGGTGTGTGAAGTCACAGAATGGAGGTGTGTGAACTCAGAATGGAGGTGTGTGAAGTCATAGATGGAGGTGTGTGATGTCATAGTATGGAGGTGTGTGAAATCACAGAATGGAGTTTTGTGAAGTCACAGAATGGAGCTGTGAGAAGTCATAACGCAGGTGTGTGAAGTCATAGAATGGAGGTGAGTGAAGTCAGAATGGAGGTGTGTGAACTCATAGAATGGAGGTGTGTGAAGTCACAATGGATGTTTGTGAAGTCATAGAATTTCGGTGTGTGAAGTCACAAAATGGAGGTGTGTGAAGTCATAGAATGGAGGTGTGTAAAGTTATAGAATGGAGGTGTGTGAAGTCAAAATGGACTTGTGTGATGTCATAGAATGGTGGTTTTTGATGTCAACGAATGGAGGTGTGTGAAGTCACAGAATGGAGGTGTGTGAAGTCATGGAATGGAGGTGTGTAAAGTCATAGAATTGAGGTGTGTGAAGTCATAGAATGGAGGTGTGTGGAGTCACAGAATGGAGGTGTGTGAAGTCAGAATGGATGTGTGTGAACTGATAGACTGAGGTGGGTGAAGTCATAGAAAGGAGGTGTGGAAAATCATAGAATGGAGGAGTGTGAAGTCATAGAATGGAGGTGTCAGAAGTCACAGAATGAAGGTTTGTGAAGTCATAAAATGAAGGTGTGTGAAGTCAGAATGGAGGTGTGTGAAGTCACAGAATGGAGGTGTGTGAACTCAGAATGGAGGTGTGTGAAGTCATAGATGGAGGTGTGTGAAGTCATAGTATGGAGGTGTGTGAAATCACAGAATGGAGTTTTGTGAAGTCACAGAATGGAGCTGTGTGAAGTCAGAACGGAGGGGTGTGAAGTCATATAATGGAGGTGTGTGAAGTCAGAATGGAAGTGTGTGAACTCATAGAATGGAGGTGTGTGAAGTCACAATGGAGGTGTGTGAAGTCATAGAATGGAGGTGTGTGAAGTCACAAAATGGAGGTGTGTGAAATCACAGAATGGAGGTGTGTGAAGTCATAGAATGGACGTGTGTGAAGTCAGAATGGAGGTGTGTGAAGTCACAGAATTGAGGTGTGTGTAGTCACAGAATGGAGGTGTGTGAAGTCAGAATGAAGGTGTGTGAAGTCACAGAATGGAGGTGTGTGAAGTCATAGAATGGAAGTGTGTGAAGTCATAGAAAGGAGGTGTGTGAACGCAGAATGGAGGTGTGTGAAGTCACAGAATGGAGGTTTGTGAAGTCATGTTATGGAGGTGTGTGAAGTCAGAGAATGGATGTTTCTGAAGTAAGAATGAAGGTGTGTGAAGTCATAGAATGGAGGTGTGTGAAGTCAAATTGGAGGTGTGTGAACTCATAGAATGGAGGTGTGTGAACTCATAGAATGGAGGTTTGTGAAGTCATGGAATGGAGTTGTGTGAAGTCAAAGACTGGAGGTGTGTGAAGTGAAACAATAGAGGTGTGTGAAGTCACAGAATGGAGGTGTGTGAAGTCACAGATTAGAAGTGTGTGAAGTCAAAACGGAGGTGGGTGAAGTCACAGAATGGAGGTGTGTGAAGTCACAGAATGGAGGTGTGTGAAGTCAAAAATGTGGTATGTGAAGTCACAGAATGAAGGTGTGTGAATTCATAGAATGGAGCTTTGTGAAGTCAGAATGGAGGTGTGTGAAGTCAGAATGGAGGGGTGTGAAGTTAGAATGGAAGTGTGTGAAGTCACAGAATGGAGGTGTGTGAAGTCATAGAATGGAGGTGTGTGAAATCATAGAATGGAGGTGTGTGAAGTCAGAATTGAGGTGTGTCAAGTCACAGAATTGAGGTGTGTGAAGTCACAGAATGGAGGTGTGTGAAGTCAGAATGAAGGTGTGTGAAATCACAGAAAGGAGGTGTGTGAAGTCACAGAATGGATGTTTGTGAAGCAAGAATGAATGTGTTTGAAGTCATAGAATGGAGGTGTGTGAAGTCACAGAATGGAGGTGTGGGAAGTCATAGAATGGAGGTGTGTGAAGTCATAGAATTGAGGTGTGTGAAGTCATAGAATGGAGGTGTGTGAATTCACAGAATGGAGGGGTGTGAAGTCAGAATGGAAGTGTGTGAAGTCATAGACTGAGGTGGGTGAAGTCATAGAAAGGAGGTGTGGAAAGTCATAGAATGGAGGAGTGTGAAGTCATAGAGTGGAGGTGAGTGAAGTCACAGATTGGAGGTCTGTGATGTCATAGAATGGAGATGTGTGAAGTCAGAATGGAGGTGTGTGAAATCATAGAATGGAGATGTGTGAACTCATAGAATGGAGTTGTGTGACGTCACAATGGAAGTGTGTGAAGTCACAGAATGGAGGTGTGTGAAGTCAGAATGGAGGTTTGTGAACTCATAGAATGGAGGTGTGTGAAGTCACAATGGAGGTGTGTGAAGTCATAGAATGGAGGTGGGTGAAGTCACAAAATGGAGGTGTGTGAACTCAAAATGGAGGTGTGTGAAGTCACAGAATGGAGGTGTGTGAAGTCATAGAATGGAAGTGTGTGAAGTCATAGAATGGAGGTGTGTGAAGTGAGAATGGACATGTGTGAAGTCACAGAATTGATGTGTGTGAACCCAGAATGGAGGTGTGTGAAGTCACAGAATGGAGGTTTGTGAAGTCATACAATGGGGGTGTGTGAAGTCATAGAATGGATGTTTCTAAAGTAAGAATTAAGGTGTGTGAAGTCATAGAATGGAGGTGTGTGAAGTCAAAATGGAGTTGTGTGAACTCATAGAATGGTGGTGTGTGAACTCATAGAATGGTGTTGTATGAAGTCATGGAATGGAGGTGTGTGAAGTCACAGAATGGAGGTGTGTGAAGTCATAGAATGGAGTGTGTGAAGTCATAAAATGGAGGTGTGTGAACTCATAGAATGGAGGTGTGTGAAGTCACAATGGAGCTGTGTGAAGTCATAGAATGGTTGTTTTTGATGTCAACGAATGGAGGTGTGTGAAGTCATAGAATGGAGGTGTGTGAAGTCAGATTGGAGGTGTGTGAAATCACAGAATGGAGTGTGTCAACTCAGAAATGAGGTGTGTGAAGTCATAGAATGGAGGTGTGTGAAGTCAGAATGGAGGTGTGTGAAACCATAGAATGGAGGTGTGTGAAGTCATAGAATGGAGGTCTGTGAACTCAGAATGGGGGTTTGTGAAGTCATAGAATGGAGGTGTGTGAACTCAGAATGGAGGTGTGTGAAGTCACAGAATGGAGGTCTGTGAAGTCATAGAATGGAGGTGTGTGAAGTCATAGAATGGAGGTGTGTGAACTCAGAATGGAGGTGTGTGAAGTCACAGAATGGAGGTGTGTGAAGTCACAGAATGGAGGTGTGTGAAATCACACAATGGAGGTGTGTGAATTCATAGAATGGAGGTGTGTGAAGTCATAGGATCGAGGTGTGTGAAGTCACAGAATGGAGGTTTGTGAAGTCACAGAATGGAGGTGTGTGAAGTCACAGAATGGAGGTGGGTGAACTCAGAATGGAGGTGTGTGAAGCCACACAATGGAGGTGTGTGAAGTCATAGAATGGAGGTGTGTGAAGTCAGAATGGAGGTGTGTCAAGTCACAGAATTGAGGTGTGTGAAGTCAGAGAATGGAGGTGTGTGAAGTCAGAATTAAGGTGTGTGAAGTCGCAGAAAGGAGGTGTGTGAAGTCACAGAATGGATGTGTGTGAAGTCAGAATGGAGGTGTGTGAACTCATAGAATGGAGGTGTGTGAAGTCACAATGGATGTTTGTGAAGTCATAGAATTTCGGTGTGTGAAGTCACAAAATGGAGGTGTATGAAGTCATAGAATGGAGGTGTGTGAAGTCATAGAATGGAGGTGTGTGACGTCATAAAATTGAGGTGTGTGAAGTCATAGAATGGAGGTGTGTGGAGTCACAGAATGGATGTGGGTGAAGTCAGAATGGAGGTGTGTGAACTGAGAGACTGAGGTGGGTGAAGTCATAGAAAGGAGGTGTGGGAAATCATAGAATGGAGGAGTGTGAAGTCATAGAATGGAGGTGTCAGAAGTCACAGAATGGAGGTTTGTGAAGTCATAAAATGAAGGTGTGTAAAGTCAGAATGGAGGTGTGTGAAGTCACAGAATGGAGGTGTGTGAACTCAGAATGGAGGTGTGTGAAGTCATAGATGGAGGTGTGTGAAGTCACATAATGGAGTTTTGTGAAGTCACAGAATGGAGCTGTGTGAAGTCAGAACGGAGGGGTGTGAAGTCATAGAATGGAGGTGTGTGAAGTCAGAATGGAGGTGTGTGAACTCATAAAATGGAGGTGTGTGAAGTCACAATGGAGGTGTGTGAAGTCATAGAATGGAGGTGTGTGAAGTCACAAAATGGAGGTGTGTGAAATCACAGAATGGAGGTGTGTGAAGTCATAGAATGGAGGTGTGTGAAGTCAGAATGGAGGTGTGTGAAGTCACAGAATTGAGGTGTGTGTAGTCACTGAATGGAGGTGTGTGAAGTCATAGAATGGAAGTGTGTGAAGTCATAGAAAGGAGGTGTGTGAACGCAGAATGGAGGTGTGTGAAGTCACAGAATGGAGGTTTGTGAAGTCATGGAATGGAGGTGTGTGAAGTCAGAGAATGGATGTTTCTGAAGTAAGAATGAAGGTGTGTGAAGTCATAGAATGGAGGTGTGTGAAGTCAAATTGGAGGTGTGTGAACTCATAGAATGGAGGTGTGTGAACTCATAGAATAGAGGTTTGTGAAGTCATGGAATGGAGGTGTGTGAAGTCAAAGAATGGAGGTGTGTGAAGTGAAACAATAGAGGTGTGTGAAGTCACAGAATGGAGGTGTGTGAAGGCACAGATTAGAAGTGTGTGAAGTCAAAACGGAGGTGGGTGAAGTCACAGAATGGAGGTGTGTGAAGTCAAAAAGGTGGTGTGTGAAGTCACAGAATGAAGGTGTGTGAATTCATAGAATGGAGCTATGTGAAGTCCGAATGGAGGTGTGTGAAGTCAGAATGGAGGGGTTGTGAAGTTAGAATGGAAGTGTGTGAAGTCACAGAATGGAGGTGTGTGAAGTCATAGAATGGAGGTGTGTGAAATCATAGAATGGAGGTGTGTGAAGTCAGAATGGAGGTGTGTCAAGTCACAGAATTGAGGTGTGTGAAGTCAGAGAATGGAGGTGTGTGAAGTCAGAATAAAGGTGTGTGAAGTCACAGAAAGGAGGTGTGTGAAGTCACAGAATGGATGTTTGTGAAGTAAGAATGAAGGTGTTTGAAGTCATAGAATGGAGGTGTGTGAAGTCACAGAATGTAGGTGTGGAAGTCATAGAATGGAGGTGTGTGAATTCACAGAATGGAGGTGTGTGAAGTCAGAATGGAGGTGTGTGAAGTCATAGACTGAGGTGGGTGTAGTCATAGAAAGGAGGTGTGGGAAGTCATAGAATGGAGGAGTGTGAAGTCATAGAGTGGAGGTGAGTGAAGTAACAGATTGGAGGTCTGTGATGTCATAGAATGGAGATGTGTGAAGTCAGAATGGAGGTGTGTGAAATCATAGAATGGAGATGTGTGAACTCATAGAATGGAGTTGTGTGACGTCACAATGGAAGTGTATGAAGTCATAAAATGGAGGTGTGAGAAGTCACAGAATGGAGGTGTGTGAAGTCATAAAATGAAGGTGTGTGAAGTCAGAGTGGAGGTGTGTGAAGTCACAGAATGGAGGTGTGTGAACTCAGAATGGAGGTGTGTGAAGTCATAGATGGAGGTGTGTGAAGTCATAGTATGGAGGTGTGTGAAATCACAGAATGGAGTTTTGTGAAGTCACAGAATGGAGCTGTGTGAAGTCAGAACGGAGGTGTGTGAACTCATAGAATGGACGTGTGTGAAGTCAGAATGGAGGTTTGTGAACTCATAGAATGGAGGTGTGTGAAGTCACAATGGAGGTGTGTGAAGTCATAGAATGGAGGTGGGTGAAGTCACAAAATGGAGGTGTGTGAACTCAAAATGGAGGTGTGTGAAGTCACAGAATGGAAGTGTGTGAAGTCATAGAATGGAAGTGTGTGAAGTCATAGAATGGAGGTGTGTGAAGTGAGAATGGACATGTGTGAAGTCACAGAATTGAGGTGTGTGAACCCAGAATGGAGGTGTGTGAAGTCACAGAATGGAGGTTTGTGAAGTCATACAATGGGGGTGTGTGAAGTCATAGAATGGATGTTTCTAAAGTAAGAATTAAGGTGTGTGAAGTCATAGCATTGAGGTGTGTGAAGTCAAAATGGAGGTGTGTGAACTCATAGAATGGTGGTGTGTGAACTCATAGAATGGTGGTGTATGAAGTCATGGAATGGAGGTGTGTGAAGTCACAGAATGGAGGTGTGTGAAGTCATAGAATGGAGTGTGTGAAGTCATAAAATGGAGGTGTGTGAACTCATGGAATGGAGGTGTGTGAAGTCACAATGGAGCTGTGTGAAGTCATAGAATGGTGGTTTTTGATGTCAACGAATGGAGGTGTGTGAAGTCATAGAATGGAGGTGTGTGAAGTCAGATTGGAGGTGTGTGAAATCACAGAATGGAGGTGTGTCAACTCAGAAATGAGGTGTGTGAAGTCATAGAATGGAAGTGTGTGAAATCATAGAATGGAGGTCTGTGAACTCAGAATGGGGGTTTGTGAAGTCATAGAATGGAGGTGTGTGAACTCAGAATGGAGGTGTGTGAAGTCACAGAATGGAGGTGTGTGAAGTCATAGAATGGAGGTGTGTGACGTCATAGAATGGAAGTGTGTGAAGTCATAGAATGGAGGTTTGTGAACTCAGAATGGGGGTTTGTGAAGTCATAGAATGGAGGTGTGTGAACTCAGAATGGAGGTGTGTGAAGTCACAGAATGGAGGTGTGTGAAGTCACAGAATGGAGGTGTGTGAAATCACAGAATGGAGGTGTGTGAATTCATAGAATGGAGGTGTGTGAAGTCATAGGATCGAGTTGTGTGAAGTCACAGAATGGAGGTTTGTGAAGTCACAGAATGGAGGTGTGTGAAGTCACAGAATGGAGGTGTGTGAACTCAGAATGGAGGTGTGTGAAGCCACAGAATGGAGGTGTGTGAAGTCATAGAATGGAGGTGTGTGAAGCCAGAATGGAGGTGTGTGAAGTCACAGAATGGAGGTGTGTGAACTCTGAATGGAGGTGTGTGAAGTCACAGAATGGAGGTTTGTGAAGTCATAGAATGGAGGTGTGTGAAGTCAGAGAATGGATGTTTCTGAAGTAAGAATGAAGGTGTGTGAAGTCATAGAATGGAGGTGTGTGAAGTCAAATTGGAGGTGTGTGAACTCATAGAATGGAGGTGTGTGAATGTTTATGAAATTTAACAATAAGGAGCACACAAATATCAACTCCTTAGGGACACAACAATGGCAGTACTCAGAGGAAAATTTATAGCGCTGAGTGCCTACAACAGCAAGTTGGAAAAATGGTAAACCAACTAGTTAATGTCTCACCTTAACCTCCTGGAAAAAGAGCAACAAACCAACCCTAACCCATTAGGAGAAAGCAAATTATTAAAATGAAAGCAGAATTAAATTATTTGGAATAAAAAAAATCTATAGAAAGAATCAACCAAACAAGGAGTTGGTTCTTTGAAAGAATTAACAAAATTGACAACCCCTTAGCAAATCTTACCAAAAAAAGAACAGAGCATATCGAAATAAATAAAATCGCAGATGAAAATGGAAATATCACGACAGAAATTACCAAGATCCACAATATCATGACGAATACTTCTCAAACCTTTACGCCAACAAATTTGAGAATCTAGAAGAAATGGATGAATTCCTAGACAATATTAACATACCGACAGTGAACCCAGAAGAGCTAACCCAACTCAACAGGATTATTTCACGCTCTGAAATAGAAATGGAAATTAGACAACTTCCACCTAAAAAGAGTCCAGTGCCAGATGGATTCACAGCTGAATTGTATAAGGTCTTCAAAGCAGAGCTCCTCAAGCTCTTCAACGAAATTGAAAATGAAGATTCTTTACCAAACTCACTCTGTGAAGCCAGTGTATCCCTCATCCCCAAACCAGACAGAGATTCATCAAAGAAAGAGAACTATAGACCCATTTCTTTGAAGAACATCGATTCAAAACTTCTCAAGAAAATACTGGCCAACCGTCTACAACAACTCTTCAAAAAAATTATACACTATGATCAAACTGGATTCATCACAGGGAGGCAAAGCTGGTTCAACATACACAAATCAATTAATATAATTCGACACATCAACAGGAGCAAGGACAAAAATCACATGATTTTCTCAATAGATGCGGAAAAGGCATTTGACAAGATCCAAAACCCCTTTATGTTAAAAGATGTGGAGAAACTAGGAATCCATGGAACATTTCTCAATGTAATAAAGGCTGTGTATGAGAAACCCACTGCTAGAATTATACTTAATGGTGAAAACCTAAAGCCATTCCCTCTAAAATCAGGAACGAGACAAGGATGCCCACTCTCTCCACTCCTTTTTAACATAGTACTAGAATTCCTAGGCAGTGCAATAAGGCAAGAAGCAAGCATAAAGGGGATCCAAGTAGGGAAAGAGGAAATAAAACTATCCCTCTTTGCAGATGACATGATTCTGTATTTAAAGAATCGTATAGACTCTACTCCCAAGCTTCTTGAGCTGATTCAAAGCTTTGGAAGGGTAGCAGGCCATAAAATCAACCCTCACAAATCAACTGCCTTCCTTTACGCCAACAGTGAGAGGAATGAGGCAATAATCAGGAAAGAAACTCCTTTCACAATAGCCTCAAAGAAAATAAAGTACCTAGGAATTAGCTTAACTAAGAATGTAAAGGACTGTTTAGATGAAAAGTTTAAAACCCTAAAAAAGGAAATTAAAGCAGTACTAAGGAAATGGAAATACCTCCCATACTCCTGGATTGGAAGAATCAACCTTGTGAAAATGACAATCTTGCCAAGGGCTATCTACCAATTCAGTGCAATACCCATCAACATGCCAATGTCATTCTTTAAAGAAATAGAAGAGGCAATTCAAAATTTCATATGGAATAATAAAAGACCCGTATAGCAAAAACACTTCTTAGCAGAAAGAACAGAGCTGGAGGAATTTCAATTCCAAACTTTAGACTGTATTACAGAGCTATAATTCTCAAAACAGCTTGGTACTGGCACAAGAACAGGCCTGAAGTCCAATGGAATAGAACTGCGGACCCAGATATTAAACCACAGACCTATGGCCACCTAATCTTTGACAAGGGAGCCAAAAATAGAATGGAAGAAAGATAGCCTCTTCAACAAGTTGTGCTGGCAGAACTGGTTAAGCACCTGCAGAAAACTAAAGGTGGGTCCTTCTTTGTCACCTTGCACTAGAATTAACTCCAAATGGATCAAAGACCTGGAGGTAAAAGCTGACACACTGAAAAGTTTACAGGAAGGAATAGGAGATACACTAGGCCTCCTTGGCACAGGTCGAATCTTTCTTAATAAGGACCAAGAGTCACAACAAATCAGAGAAAGGCTGGATAAGTGGGACTGCATTAAACTGCAGAGCTTTTGTATGGCAACGGATATAGCTAGTAAACTAACCAGGAAGCCTACAGAGTGGGAGAAGATCTTCACCAACCAAACAACGGACAAAGGCCTCATATCTAAAATATATCAACAACTCAAAAAATTGAATCACTCCAAAACTAACCTCCAAAGTAACACCCATCCCATTAAAAATGGGCCAAAGAATTAAAGAGAGTCTTCTCTGAAGAAGAAACAGAAATGGCCTATAGACACATGAAGAAATGCTACACATCTCTGGTCATAAAAGAAATGCCAATCAAAACAGCTCTAAGATTCAACCTCACTCCAGTTAGAATGTCCAGGATGAGGAAAACGAATGACAACAGATGCTGGAGGGGATGTGGCCAGGAGGGATCATTACTACACTGTTGGTGGGAGTGTAAACTCGTTCAACCACTGTGGAAAGCAGTGTGGCAGTGCCTCAAAAGGCTAAATATAGAACTCCCCTATAACCCAGCAATTCCACTACTTGGCATTTACCCAACAATCCAGAAGCAAGGGCATACTAATCCCACTAGCACAACAATGTTCATTGCAGCACTATTCACCATAGCAAAGATATGGAACCAACCCAGATGTCCCTCAGTTGATGAGTGGATCTACAAGTTGTGGTATTTGTACACAATGGAATTCTATGCTGCTGTCAGAAAAAAAGACATCGCCCCATTTGTTAGGAAATGGAAAGACTTAGAACAAATCATATTAAGTGAAGTAAGCCAGACTCAAAGGAACTTAGGCTCAGTGGTTTCCCTCATTCATTATAATCAGTAGAAACCTTGGGCTCTACTAGCAGAGATTTGCAATAGAGCAAAAGGCCATATATAAGGCCATATAATGTGAAGCTAATTGAAAGGACCTCCAGGATATTGAAACAAAAGCCACACAATGAATGATTGTTGTCCTTAATGTACTATGTTGTCTCTCACCTCCTTTGCTGTCCCTCGGTTATCCCATATTGGTATGGTATCTCACTTTGTTATCTGATATATTGAATTTATTTGTATTTGTATATTTGAAATTTGAAAGGGAAGGGGGGAAAACCAAGACGGGTGTGGGGTGTGGGGTTGGAGGGAAATGGGTACCAAGACATGTGAAAGGGTATCAATGTATGTGAATTAATGCACCTTCTATCTGGCAAATATCATGTAACCCTTTTACTAATTACAATAAAAAGAATTTAAAAAAAAAGAAAGTTGTAGTGTGTGGGGAGGATGATGGGGTCAAATACATTTCTTCTTAGAAATATACCTCATCTGGTTGCCCTGGATTTTCCTGGCCTTCTTCTTAGAGAAAGGCCTGTTATACTGGATTTGTGGCTGGGCAATGATCTAGCATGTACATCTTCGAGTAAGACAGCCACAATTTCTATGCCTGAGACTCGAGTTTCCTGACCTTTGGCAACAGCACAGCAACATCTTTCTTCCTCCTGAGCAACAGGCCAAGTGAGCTGGCTTGAGTTGGTTGTTAGTTACAGTGGCTTGGTTACCAGGGTTCCATAATCTGTTCCATTGTGAGGGAGGCAGGGTCACCTTTCAGAGCCCAATGACCAAAGATCCTTGCTCACAGAAGACCTCACCAAAGACATACTGGAGGCTGAATCTCTCCTCCAGTCTCACAATATACATGTGGATGTAGTAAACAGCACACCTTATTTGTCCAATCCCAATGTCTTCCACTAGGCCAAACTACCAGTCAGGTCTCAGGCTCAAGGAGCCTTTCTTAGGTAAGATCCAAACTTAAGGGTCAATATTGCCCTCATCCTTTACAAAACATTTGCTTCACAGTGCCTTCTCTGCCTTCATTTTGCCCCTTGTCGAATTTTTTTTTTGTTTTTGCTAGTCTTGGGACTTGACCTCAGAGTGTGAACATTGTTCTTGGGCTTTCTTTAGGCTTTAGCTGTCCCACCGAGCCACAGCACCACTTGGAGCGTTTTCTATGTATGTGGTAATGAGGAATCAAACCTGAGGCTTACTGCTTGGTAGCCAAGGACTCTACCACTAGGTCAAACACACAGGGCATCTTGCACATATTTTGACGTCAATCTACTAGGATATACTAGGATATTATTAGGTTCTGTATCCTAATCAATTTTTTCCTGATGATTAGCTTTGCTGTCATGTGTAAAAAATGCAGAGGGAAGAACACAGAAGAATTAGTGAAATTAAAAAAAGCATTACACACATAGATAAGTGTTCATTCTTTGTAGGAGAAAGGATATTTTGATATGATGATGATGACTTTATAATTACTATGTCAGGGTTGAGAGTTTGCATAGTGGTAGAGTGCTTGCGTAGCATCCATGAAGATCTGGGTTTGATTGCTCAGTATCACATAGATAGAAAATCTAGATGTGGCACTGTGGCTCAAGTGGCAGAGGGCTAGACTTGAGAAAACCCGAGGACAGTGCTCAGGCCCTGAATTCAAGCCCCAAGACTGGCAGAAAGATAAAAGAAAATAAAAATGCTTTTTACGAGCTAATTCACTCACAGCATTTGCTTCTGAAATCTTCGCTTCTGCATCTTGTGAAATACCCCTTTCCCTCAACGTAGACAAGAAAAAGAGATCCATCCCATGGTTCACTGTGAGGCCACTGGTTGGGCTAAGATCTAGTCATGCAGCAACACATAAGTTTTATTCTAATACTTTCCAAACTTTGTACTCAAATATGCTACTTACTTACCAACTTAGGTCAGTTATCCTTATGCATACCTTTTCTTCATTACTACAATATTCTTACACTCCTGCGTTAATCCTCTTGAACCTCCCTGACCTCTCTCATTATTTTTTTCTATCTCTGGACCTCTGCTCGTCTTTCAACCCTTATACTGCACGGATCTACACTTGATGGCTGTTGAGCAATATTGTATATGCAGGTGGTTAATTATTCTCTAGGCTCAGAGGGACATAAAGACAATAGGGATCGGATTGAGAGGCTTATTGATTTGGGTATAAATCGCTTATCATTGGTTGTATTAGACTGGTTTGTAAGTGCACAAAATAAAGAGTGATAATACCAATCAAAACTTGTGAATATCTAGTGTCTGCCAGCTACAGAGGTCTAGGTTGATTATATCTGAAAAACTATAATCGTATTTAGTAGTAATCTTGCTCCCATTTTCAAATGGGCAGAACAAGAAACTCAAGAAAAATGTCAAATCAAGAAACAACATCCCCCACCCAATGTAAACAGACAATGGAACAGTCACTGGCAAACCTAGAGGAGAGACTTCCAAGTGCTACACAAATGCAATTGATAAACATCATTAATGGAAAATGTGAAAATATAAAGAAAGAGATAATGGAGGAAGCCATAGCTGAACAAGAGGAAAGCATAAACAAGGTGATAAGTGAAGAAGAACAAGCCATAAAGGAGGCCTTAATAAAGGTTTTTCAAAGAAAGATGGATGAATTCATAGAATCCACAAATAAAAACGTTACCAAACTCCAACAAATGTCCAAAGAAAATAAAGCTAACCACTCAAAAGGAAATCAAGGAGATAAAGAAATCCATACATTATCTAAAACAGGAGATGCAAGGCATCAAAAATGAGCAATTAGAAGCAAGGGAGATGAAAAATAATGTAGATAGTTTTGATAGCAAGATAGACAATGCAGAGGAGAGAATTTCCGGGGCTGAAGATAATTTAGTTATTATATAGAAAGAACAGAAAATGAGTCAATCCAAATCTAGGAAATATGAGAGAGCGCTTCAAGAGGTCCAAAATGCAATTAGGAAGCCTAATTTAAGGCTAGTTGGTATTGAGGAGGGTGTGGAGAAAGAGGTCAATGGTATTGGAAATATACTTCAGGGAGTCATCTCAGAGAATTTCCCAAATATCCAGAAGGGCAGGCCCATCCAGATACGAGAAGCTTTTAGAACCCCAAACAGACCTGACCAGAAAAGAACATCCCACCACCAAATTGTGATCCGAACTGGATCAATAGAAACGAAAGAAAAGATCGTAAAGGCAGCCAGGGAAAAGGGGTCAGTAACCTATAAAGGCAAACCAATCAGAATAACCAAAGATTTCTCAGCAGAGACCATGCTAGCACGAAGTGACTGGAAGCATATATGTCATGCCCTTAAATCAAATAACTACCAACCAAGAATACTGTAGCCAGCTAAGCTCTTATTCATAACTGAGGGAACAATAAAAACGTTCCATTCCAGGGAAAAGCTGCAACAATATGTTGAAACAAAACCAACACTACAGAGAATTCTCAAAGATGCTCTATACATAGAAAACCAAAATAAATGCAACATAGGGAAAGAAATGGCACCTAAACAGCATACCATCTAAGGACCACAAGAACTGTCAAGACACGGTCTCTACTAAAAGCTTTTAAAAATGGTAGGAACTAATAAATCTCTCTCAATCCTAACTCTCAATATCAATGGACTTAACTCTCCAATTAAACGGCATAGGCTGTCTAGTTGGATTAAAAAGCAAGAGCCATTGTTCTGCTGTCTTCAAGAGACACATCTTACCCAAAAACATTCATCTTTTGAAAGTGAGAGGTTGGAATAAACTCTATCAAGTTAACTGCCCCCATAAACAGGCTGGAGTTGCCAACCTCATATCAGATAAAATAGACTTCAAACTAAAATTAGTAAGAAAAGACAAAGAAGGTTACTACATACTACTAAAGGGATCTTTCCTCCAGGAAGACATAACGATCCTAAATATTTACACACCCTTTTGAAGATTCTCAAAAGTTTGAAGATTCTGCCAGTGTAATTAGATTCCGGCATTGATATTAAATAATTCAATGAGTAGGGATTTATATTTGAAATATCTCTGTTGACAAAATCTAACACACATTTGCTTAGTATTTGCTTTTGATTTCCCAAGAAGTTCAGTACAAGCTAACATGTGTGGCATATATCGACTGGGAGAAATGATTTAGAATATGTGACTCATTTGAACAGGAGTCAGTGAAAGATACAGAAGCAGGATACCCATATTGTGAAAATTTGTATCTTTTTCATATTTTGTGTTTTTTATTAATTCCATTTGTAGTGTACATTTCTAGGTAAAAACTTTTAAAATATTTCCAAACAATTTGTTGTTTCAACAGCAAAAAAAAACATTTATATGCCTGATAAAATTCACAGAATCCAAATTTTTCCATATTATTTTTTGTTTTTTGTTTTTTTTTTGGTGGGTCATAGATCTTGAACTCACCTGGGCACTATCCCTGAGCTCTTCAGCTCCAGGCTACCACCTTACCCTGGAGCCAAGCCCCACTTCCCATTTTCTAAAGGTAAATTGGAGATAAGAATCTCAGGTCTTTTTGTGCCAGGATGGCTTTAAACCTTGATCCTCAGATCTCAGCCTCCTGAGTAGCTAGGATTATAGAAGTGAGCCACCACCACATCATTCTCAGCTTTCTGGTTTTATTTTTAAACAAGCCCTTTGGCTGGAACTCGGTCTGAGCACTGTCCTTCAGCTTTCCTCAAGCCTAGTGATCTTCTACTTGAGCCACAGCACTTCTTATGGTTTTTTCTGTGTATGTGGTACTGCGGAATTGAACCTTCGTCTTCATACAAGCACTCTACAACTATGCCAAACTCCCAGCCCCTCCACATTAGTTTTTATGATAGATCTTTCCATGCATCCAGGATGGCTAGAAATCCTTCTTGAGTTTCCCAAGATCAGGGAGTATAGGTGTGTCCCATCCTGTGTGGCTACATAACCATTGTTTAGGGTACAGTTCTCTCTTCATTCTACCCATCTAGAGCAATTTTCATCTTCCATGTATAATCATTAAACATTCAGCTCCTGTTCCTCTCTACTCCATTCTCTGGAACCATCGTGCTTTTTGGCTCTAAGGGTTTGTTGATCCTTGTAAGCTCTGGAAGGGAAAACATACCCTAGTTCTTCCATTATGACTGCTGTATTTTTAGTTTACTCTAATCAAGATTCATCTGTAAAATATAGTAAAATGTTCTTCCTTTTCAATGCATTGTTTTGCATATTTCTATATTTTGATTATTATTAATAGTTGTGAATGGATTCTCCACATATTTGTTCTAGTCTCTGCTTTCTCTTCCGTTAGGTACAAAGCTAGAAATAGAATTGTTGGACCATATTTCTATGTAATTCCATATTTAGTACTCTCCACGCAATTTTTGATTGTTTTATATTCCTTGCAGAACTATTCCAAAGTTCTACTTCTTCTCACTACCTTCCCAGTAATAGACTTTGAAAGTTTTTTTTTGTATGTGTGTGTGTGTGTGTTTGTGTGTGTGTATGTGGATCTTTTTGTTTAAAACTATATTTATTTTAACATATTTAAAGTAATGATTTCATTGTAATTTTAATTTTTCTCATGACTGTTAATATTGAACTTCTTTCTACATTTTGAACTATTTCTATATATTCTTTTTAGAAAATCCTCTCCAATCTCCAATTTTTTTCCCTTTTTTTTGTGGGGCAGTGGGGAAAGTTATGGGGCTCCGACCTTGGGCAGTGAGCTCTTTATTTTAAGGCTATTGTCCTACCCTGAGTATTGCCCCTCAGTTCTTCTGCTCACAGCTCCCTACCCCTCTTCCCATTATATACAGAACAAAGGTCATCCTCAGTCTTTTTGAAAAAGTAAAACATACAGTAAATTTGTAGTACAAAACAGCAAGAAATAAATTTCTTGCCAGGTGCAGTGACTTATACCTGTAATCCTAGCTACTCAGATATCAGGCTGATATCTAAAGATTTGGTTCAAAGCTAGCCTGGGCATTAGAAAGTCTATGAGACTCTCATCTACATTTAACCACTAGAATATGGGAAATGGCACTGTGGCTTCATAGGTAGGGTGATAGCCTTGAGTTGAAGAGCTCAGGAACAGTGCCCAGGCCCAGAGTTCAAGCCTTACAAATCCCCCAGCCAAAAAAAAGAAAAAAAAGTTTCTTCCCCAAGTGATTATTATGCCAGACATAGAACATTAACATTCTGGGTGTACTTCACAGTATTATTACTTGATACCCTAAGATTTTGCAATATTCTCACAGTACCAGCATATGTCATCATATAATGTAGTTCCTTTTCAATGGAATAATTCCATTTATAACCTAAATCTACTCCCCCGACTTATTTTTGTCTATACCACAATTGCTCTACCATGATATGCCACAAGCCATTAAACATTTTATGGTGGGTAATTGGAAAGGAGTCTCATGGAATTTTATGCCAGGCTGGCTTTGAACCATGGTCCTCAGATCTCAGTCTCCTGAGTAGCTAGGATGACTGGCGTGAGCCACCAACACCTGGCTTGCCTTTTTATTTTTTTTTGGGTCTTGGGACTTGAACTCTGGGCCTAGGCACCATCCCTAAGCTTTTCAGGTCAATATTTCATGTAAGTCTAAACATTTAAGTAAAGGAATACAATTCCAACAAAAAAAGAATAAAATTCCAGACATGGTGTGTTTATAACTCAGTGCTAATTACTTGATGAAAATGTGCCATTCCAGAAGCTGGTGTCATTTGATGATGTAGCTGTGGATTTCAGCTGGGAGGAGTGGCAGCATCTGGACAATGGTCAGAGGACCCTGTACAGAGATGTAATGCTGGAGACCTACAGCAACCTGGTGTCCTTAGGTGAGCAAAAGTCAAATTCACTTGCAAGGCCAAGTGCCTTGTTATTTTGCAGATACGTGAATGTTTATCAAACTTTCAATACTATTTAAATGAAAGATTCCAGGCCCTGAGAAGTATCATTACTTTCTAAAGAAAACCTAAGGTAATTTTGTACTCATTCTTCAGGATACCTTCAGGATACTTTGACAACAGTTCTAAATTATGTTTCCTCTAATGGAGACGACATTCCAAACTTACACAGGAATTGTAAGTGGATAAACGATCCAGAATAGAATATATATCATTATTGGAAATAGGATCTACAAATCACTAAACAGTGAGTTTATAATGGAAACCTGGCACTAGGTGCAATGTTTCATGCCTGTAATCTTAAAATATTCAGGAGGAAGAAATCTAAGAATTCTAATTTGAAGCCAGCAATGGCATAAAAATTGCCATGAAACTCTATAACTCCAAGTAACCCCTCAAAAATGTTAGTGGAGTGTCAAAAGTTTGACTTTGTGGTTGAGTGCTTTCTTAGCATGCATGAAGACCTATGCATGTAAGTGGAGCTGGGACTCAAACTGGTATTTTTCTAGCCTTGAGCAAGACAGCTAAGTTTATGACATACAAAATGAATCCAGAGCTGGGGAAAAGTCAACCATGGAGCCAGTGAGAAATGAGAAAAAAGATTTAATAGATAACTTGTGAGTAGGATGTCTGCGAACTTAAAGCAATGATGACACAGCATAAGCAATAATTCTCTACTGTTTCTAATTTACAGGGCCCTGTGTTCCCAAACCTGTATTAATTGACAAGCTAGAGCACTGTGCAGAACTCTGGATAGGAAATTCCTCTGACAAGAATATCACAGGTGAGTGAATGCATCTTCATATTGATGTTGGAGCCTGAGCCCCATTGGTAAGTTCATGTTGTGATGTACTGAGCAATAATATTCTTAGTTACCCTAAATCCAGTGTGGAACGTATGGAATTCTTTGTGAATGAATCAAGAATCATTTTCTTTTCCCAACCCTATGCCTGGTCTCAGGGACTGACCATGGTCCTTGGGATTTCTCAAGGCTAGCTCTCTACTTCTTGAGTCATAGCACCACTTCTGGCTTTTTCTTTGTATGTAGTACCAAGGAACTGAACCAGGTCTTTGTGCATGCTAGCCCAAACCCCCGGCACCAAGAATCATAGAGTGATATGACGAATTCTATGTGGCAGTAGAGTTAAAGTTAGATTTCTCTGTAGAAATCATTTTGAAACAAAATAAAATGAGAAAGCCATGAGCCCGTGTCTCATGCCTGTTATCCTAGCTACTTAGGAGGCTGAGATCTGAGGATCAAGGTTCAAAGACTGACCTATCACAAAAACACCTTAGACTCTTCTTTCCAATGAACCAATAGAAAAGGAGAAGTGGGGTTGAGGCTAAAGACATAGGGCAGTAGCCTTGAGCTGAAGAGCTCAGGAAGAACAGCCAGGTCTAAAATTCAAGTCCCATGACCGCAAAACAAGAAAGAAAGAAAGAAAGAAAGAAAGAAAGAAAGAAAGAAAGAAAGAAAGAAAGAAAGAAAGAAAGAAGAAAGAGGGAAGAAAGAGGGAAGGAAGGAAAGGAAGAAAGAAAGAAAGAAAGAAAGAAAGAAAGAAAGAAAGAAAGAAAGAAAGAATGATATTTCATTTCTTTAAAACTAAGACTATAAATGATTGAGCAAACAAGGAATAAGTCAGGGCATTATTCTCTGATAAGGATAATATCTTTATGCTGGTAGGAAGAGACTGGTATTCAGAACCAGACCTTTCTACCAGAAATTGAGCCTAGTGGTAGAGTGCTTGCCTAGCATGCACAAAGACACAGGTTTTATTCCTTATTACCACATACATAGAAAAAGCCAGAAGTAATGACTTCATTGGTAGGGTTCTAGTCTTGAGAAAACCCAAGGACAGTGGTTAGTTCCTAAGTTCAAACCCAGGAATGGAAGGAAAAAAAACAACAAAGTTTCAATCAACATAAGAAAATTAACTAGACAATGAGCTGGGGATTTTCTGGTCTTCCATGGTACTGAGGGACAGGAGTGTTAGAAAAGGAATTTTTATAAGACTTCAAATGGAAAGAAACAAATTTCAAAATTCCCACAAATACCTAAATTGAGACTTTAGTGAGAAGTTGTAACTGAAGGGATATAGGTGTAAGTCCTTACTCTCAAGAATCGTTCTTGCTTGGATCAAAGGCAAACAGACATATAAACCAAACTTGTGGCCGCTGAATCTATAAAAAATTCGTGTTCCTCACTTAAAGGTTAATAAGCAAACAGCATTGAAACTGGGTAAGTTAATCCTATCTGCTACTCAGGACCTGAGACTCTTATCTGCAGTTAACTCTAGAAAACAGGAAGTGGGTCTGTAGCTCAAGGATAGGGGTTATAGTCTTCTGCTGAATTGTTCAGGGACAGGGCCGAAGCCTATGAACTACAAAAAAAAGAAAAGAAAAGAAAAGAAAGTTTTAAAAAGATGCAAAACAGCACAATGTTTAGATTATTTCTCAATATAATAAATAGGAATGACTTTTTAGTCTGTGGAAGGAAACTCAGGTTGTGTCACAGAACCAACACAAGATAAAACCCTTAATGAATGTAGCAAATGTTCAGTCTTTTCCCCAGAAGGCACAAGTCAAGATTTATCACTAAACACCCACAGGATAGAATCCTATGAATAAATGAAAGGGAAATTTTTTTGAAGAACTCATAGTTGAGTTTGCATGATACCACACAGACACAGGATAAAAATCGTATGAATATAAGAATATGAAAAATCCATCATGAACGCATGACTAAGTATAAAATGCACATAGGAGAGAAAAACCTTATGAATAATACAAATGTGGAAAGTGTTTGACCTGGAAGGCATACTTCTGTGTTCATCACAAACCTGATTCCCATAGAAGAAAAGAAAACTAATGAATAGAACAAATGTGCAATGACTTTTAATCAGAAGTCAGTCTTCAGTACATTTCAGAACATACACAATAGAGAAATTCGGAGTAATGAAAAACATTTAGCTATATATAGAATCTCTGTATATGGGAGCATTAGGGTAAGTCTTCTAAACAAAGTCAACCTTCAGCAAGCATTAAGAGCACTCACAGAAGAAATAATAGCATGTAGGAAAACCTTTGTCAGAAACCTCTAAAAGCTGACTGTGTGGCTTAGTGGTAGAGTGCTAACCTATCAAGGATGAAGGCCTGGGTTAGATTCCTCAATACTACGTGAAAAGAGCAAGCCAGAATCAGCACTGTGGTTCAAATGGTAGAGTGCTAACCTTGAGCAAAGTAGCTCAGGCCCTGAGTTCAAGCCTAAGGATTGGAGAGAGAGAGAGAGAGAGAGAGAGAGAGAGAGAGAGAGAGAGAGAGAGAGAGAGAGAGAGAGAGAGAGACAGAGAGACAGAGAGACAGAGAGACAGAGAGAGAGAGAGAAAGAGAGAAAAGAGAAAGAGAGAGAAACAGGAACTTCTAAATTTTACAGAGATAGAGAAGGAGAGGGAGAAGGAGACAGAAACTAATTTCTAAACTTTACAGTCTTTCTAATTCCTTACAAATTCGTCTATGTCATTCTTTCTGACAGAAGCACAGAATTCCATTGTGTAAAAATACCATATTTGATCTACTCATCAACTGACAGGCATCTGGGTTGGTTCCATACCTTTGCTATAGTAAATAGTGCTGTGATAAATGTTATTGTTCTAGTGAATTAATATGTCCTATCTGGACGATTGGCAAGTAGTGAAATTGCTGGATCACAGGGGAGGTCTATGTTTAGACTTTTTGGGATACTGCCATAGTGCTTTCCATAGTGGTTGAACGAGTTTGCAATCCCACCAGCAGTGTAGTAGTGATCCCTCCTGGCCACATCCCCTCCAGCATACGTTATTAGATTTCTGGATCTTGGCCATTCTAACTGGAGTGAGGAGGAAAAGGGAAAGAGGAACTGAAACTTTCTCTCCTTACAGATGACATGATTCTGTATTTAAAGAACCCTATAGACTCTACTCCAAAGCTGCTTGAGCTGATATAAACCTTGGGTAAGGTAGCAGGGTATAAAATTAACCCTCAATGTCAACTGCCTTAGTATATGTCAACAAATGAGAGGAATGAGGCAAGAATCAGGATAGCAACTCATTTTGCTATCAAAGAAAATAAAATACCTAGGAATTAACTTAGAATGTAAAGCACCTTTTTCATGGAACTATAAACTCTGGAGAAGGCCATTAACGCAGAACTGAGGAAATGCAAAAACCTATGCTCCTGGTTTGGAAGAAGTAATATTGTAAAAATGGCAATCTTGATAAGGACTATCTACAAATTCAGTGCAATATTCATCAATATCCCAATGTCATTCTTTAAAGAAACAGAAGGGGAAATCCAAAATTTCACTTGGAATAATAAAAGACCCCTTGTAGTCTGTCTTCTTGCATGATACATAATGTTTAATCTCACCTTCTCCACCAAAATCTCACCTTTCTCATTGAGACATAGGTGGCCCTGTTTACTAGCAGCAAAGGCTCAAACGCGCAGTTTCAGGTGTCAACACTGCCTCTGTTACTGGGTAGATCCAACTCTGTCATCGATTTTGAGGTCTGCTCTGGGAGTCTTGGTCACAAGTTGTTCTGTGGCATCTGCTGCCAGCCTGTGCCTATTTGCTTCCTTTTCCTCCAGCAGCCACCAACAGGGAATGAAGTTCAGGCGCTGATGCTCTCCTTCATATGCAGGGCAGGATGAGCCCAACCCTCCCTCATCTTCCTCTTCCAATTTTTGGGAAAAAATGTGCTGGCAGAAGTCCTCAGGTGTGGCGCATGGCTGATCCACACTTTTAATCCAGGCTGGTCAGGAGGCTGAGATCTGAGTATGGAAGTTCCAAGTCACCTAGAACAGGAAAGTCTGATAGATTCTTACTACCAAAAATAAAAACAGCTGGGAATGGAGTTTGTGCTCCAGTGGTAAAGGGCTAGTCTTGAGTACAAATGCTTAGTGCCCAGGCCCTGAGTTCAGGCTCCAGCACTGCCAACAACCTCACTTTAGTGAGATTTTAGCTTTATCCATGTAGGCACATCTCACTGGAATCTTTGCTGGTAGAGATAGTCTTCATAATTTTGTCTCAAGGTAAAGGTCCTCCTGGGGTAGTACACAAAAGGTGTCATGGAGAGAGGAGCCCCACTTGCTCCAGGTTTGAAGATGGCATAGGTCAAGCCAGCATGGAGTTGGCACATCAGTCTTTTTCCTAGCACCACCTACCAGTGAATGTCAAATGACATTGATTGTTGTGGGATTGTGTGATTGAAGTGCCCCATTAAGGGCAGTGTTAGCACATCCAAACTTGGATACCAGGGATGCTGAAATCTCAAAGCTAAGATTTCTGTTGGCTACAGAAATGCTGGTGTGTCTGTGATTCACTAAAAGTTCAGGTGCAAAGATTCTGAAGCTTGATGCCATGTGTTTATTCCATTTAGTAAAATTATTTTAATGCACTGTATAAGTTAAAACATTTAATAAGAGTCAGGGGTAGTGAAAACATTGTCCTTGAATTCAGGTTTCTGGCAGGGTAATGGGGGGGGGGTGTTGGTGGCTGGGACTATGAAGCTGGAGCTGCTATCAAACCATGGATCATGTTCCACTTTGTCTGGGAGAAATGACTCCAAAGATGAAATTTGAATGGTGAGGAAAAGATGATGATGTACTCAGGAAATTTCTCCTAAACAAATGCTCATGTGGAAGTGGGATGGGGGCTGGGCATGTCTGAGGCAGAGCTCAAGGGGGCTTCTCATGGCGTTGAGAACGTTCCTTGCGACTTCAGGCATGCAGCAGGGTGTTTTAGATGACCATGGTGAGATGGATGGAATAAGACTGGAGACAAGATGAATGCTGGGATCCTGCAATGCTCTTGCATGAGTGGCTGGTGGCTCACCTGAAAGAACTAATTATGTCTAAAAAAGAAATCAGGAATTTGTTTTGATTAGATAATACCTGTAATCCGAGGCATATTCAGGATCCTGATCTTAGTATTGTGGTTTAAAACCAACCCAGCAAAGGGAAAAATGCATGAGACTCATACTCCCAGTTTAGAGCAAGAACAAAGATTGAAGTAGAGCTGTGGCTCAAGAGCTAGAGTGCTACCTTGAGCAAAGAAAAGCTAAGAAAAAGCTCCAGGTTTTGAGTTCAAGGCCAGGAATGAAAGAAGGAAGGTAAAAAAATAGAAGTATGTGAGGAAGGGAAATATATAAAAGAAAAAGAGAAGGAACTAGAAATTTAAAACTAGAGAATATTTAAAAGTCATCAGTCCTTCTAAGAAAAGTGTTGGAGTATGGGTTCTATATGTGGTGAACTGGAAGCCCAGCAGTGACTTGTTAACCAAAGAGTCACCATGATGAGCAAAGGATAGAAATCTGCATGAGCCTCTTAGCGGATGGAGTCACAGAAGAGAACCTCAGCTCCCATCCCATAGTTAGAAGTATATAGAGATGGGGAAGTTGGCATCACCTTGATGTCATTGTGTCCATGGAGACTGGAAGCCATGGCTCTGTGAAAGCACAATGTTTTGGTTACTGAGCTGAGAGGCTGAGGAGAGCCAAGTCCTGGCCATGAAGAAATCAGAGTGGCAGCAGAGCAACTCTGCTGCAGTGTGTGCTTGCTTGGCTGTTCTTATTCTGTGGTGGATCAGGCCGGAGCGGGTGATAGTAACTGTTTTGTGGTCACAAGCCCTTCACCAAGAGCTTCCTCTGGGATCCTCATAAGCTACAGGGTGGCTGGTGGTGGGATGTGTGTGGGGTGGAAGTGACAGAGGGATGGACGCATGGCAAGGTGCGTGAAGAGATGAGAGGAATGATGAGAGCCCAGTTCATTGGTTTCCAAGGTTAATGGGTGGGAGGTAGAGAGGCATGATGGAGGAATGATGGAGGCAGGGGAAGATGGTGACAGATTGAGGCCATCTGTAGTGCCAGCCTGGCCATCATCTGAAGCCCATAGGCAGCTTCCTGATCCTTCACTTAGTCCTGCTCCTTGTGGAGGGAATGTCACGTGTACCCAGAGCTAGGGGTGGGGCAATGTTAGTAGCACCTGGAGAACCTTTGGCCTCTACCTGGGTGAGGGGTGGTTATGGCTCCCATGCTGGATGGCCTGATAGCTATGGAACAGATCTCTCCTTAGATACCACAGTCAGTGGCTGCTCTCCATCTAGGGTTAGGGCACCTGCTCAGCCATCAGGACACCCCATGCAGGACAGAGGCCTACAATTCCGATGGCAGCACAGGGGTGAAGATGATCTCACCGTAGCCCTAGTTACATGGCTGTCCCTGCATGCAGGACAGGATGAGCTGGGGGAAGATGTTCTCTGTGTTTTTCCACAGCCTATCCCGGCCTTTTCTTGTGTCTGATTAGACCAAGAGAGTACCAGGTTCCCTCTCATAGTCCTGGTTCTTTTTCTTTTACAGTCATGAGGCTTGAACTCAGGTCCTGGATACTGTCCCTGAGCTCTTTTGCTCAAGGTTGATGCTCTACCATTTGAACCATAGTGCCATTTTCAGCTTTTCCTTTTCATATGGATCTCTGATATGTCCAGTGCTGTGCCTGCAGGGAGGCACTCACCCCACAGACAGAGCCACCTCTGCCGTGACTGTGACTGCCCACAACCCTCACACCCAATCCTTGCTCACCCCTCGACTCCAGTTTTAGCTCCTCTTGGACTGGGTGTCCAGCCTACCCCTTCCTACACTCACAAAGGGTCTACAATTGTCTTCCCAGGGACCTTTCTTCTGCCAGCCAGAGTACAGACTGTGCACATCTTGACGATCACAGAGCTCAAAGCCAAAGGCTGAGATGCAGAAGGGGGTGACCCAGTAGCTGCACAGGGCCCATGGATCATCCTGTGCATCCCCCAGCCTGTGACTTCCCCCACCCCCTTGGCAGGGAAGCTCCATGCCCACATCCTGATCCCTGGTCCCCTCCAATTCCATTCTCCCTTGGATTTTGCAGACTGTCTACCATCAGGATCTAAAATTCTATTCATCACTTTATGTCCTTATCACTGATTTGCTACTTGGGCAGGATCTCCCCGTGCCTGGAGAGTGGGCATGTCATGTACTCTCTGTGGAGAAGTTGCCCCAGGAGAAGAAATATGCACTTCATGTGATTGTTGGACAGGGCAGGAGGGCTCCCTAGGATCAGAAGCCACAGGAGGGGTGCAGATGGGGGAATGCTAGGGGCCCCAGGGGACAGTGGGAGTTAGGGCACAGTTGGTTCCTTCTGCAGGGTTGACACCGCTTCACAAACCCAACAGAATGAGGTTCACATTACAGATGTCAGAGACAGTGCAGATTGCCAATGGGCGCAGGGGTCACTGTCACCCCCAGATGCTGGCTGCATGCTGGGATGCACGCAGAGATGTTTTCAAGATCAGATAATGCGGATGTTGCAGGGTGTAACCATTCTTTTCAGATGGCTCTCTACCTCTCTTGAGCTTCATCTCTATCTTTGGCTTTTCTTGGCAGTTAACTGGAAATGAGGGTTTCATGGACTTTCCTTTCTGGACTGGCTTCAAACAGAAGCTATGCACAGTTTTCAAACCATACCCTACTGAAGATGGGAAGCTTGATCGGTGCTTAACTGGGTTGCACTTTGGCTCCGTTTGCTATGCCTCACGGGAGGGGGCTCATCATTTGTAGACTAAGATCTCATGACCTTCAAAGCCAAATGCTACCTGAAAGTTCAGGGTCCCAGCCTATGTGTTGGGCTGGGGTGAATACATTCACTGTTATGCTGGGTCATCAACCCATGTTTTAAGGTGGAAGTAGGCAGTGCCACATTTGATAAGAACATCTGCCAGAGATTGTCACCTCATGAAAGCAGATTCTAAATTTGTATTCCATTTCCTGTGGTGGAGAAATCCCCTCCAACTTAGACAGGCTCACATCCACCTGCAGGTCACACTCCTAATGCACCCTTGAGTGTCCTCATGGTATTGGGATCTAAGTTTGTAGGGAATGCTGGTTTAGTCCATGAATTAGCTGGACAAGTGATGACAAATGTGTTGTGGATTAATATGAGAACAATTTAAGAAGCCCTGGAGGAGCATCAACCTGACCCTCTGTGGTGCTATAAATCTGATAGGATGTTCCAGACTGAGAAACAATCACATGGCTTTGTGTTTGGCATCCAGACAAGTGAGTGCATGTCTTAGCTGTCAGCCAATACAGAGGAGGACATGAATAAGTGGGTGGAAAGCATCTGTCAGACCCCTGTCTGGGGGCAGGTGGAGAGAACATAGGAAGGTAGATACCATGGCTGTGGTGGGGCCAAAAAAAGGGTAAAAGAGGCAAAGGAACCAGGTACTGGTAGCTCAAGACTGTCATCCTAGCTACTCAGGAGTTTGAGATCTGAGGGTCACAATTCAAAGCCAGCCCAGGACAGAAACTCCATGAGACTCTTATCTGCAATAAACTACTGAATGCAAGAAGCTCAAGCTCAGTGACAGCATCCAGGCCTAGCGTTCAAAACCGAGGACTGGCAGAAAAAAGTATCAAAGGACAAGAAACTGGCCAAAAGTTAGAGGGACTCTATCTTGACAAACAATACAATGGTAAGTTGCACTCAGAAGACTTGCACAAAATCTGGAAATGCCTGAGACCTATCTATGTATGTTTCCTGTTTGTCTAAATACATATGTTTATGCATTTATATATTAGTATAGAGAGACAGATCAATACATATGACTATACATATATACATAGCCAGACACTTATGGGTGGGTGGTATACTGTGTGAGAGTTTGTGTTTGTGTTTTGTGGATGGCTATCTCTGTTTAAGAAAGATAGAAAATATGTAAATATCTTTTAAAAAAACTTGATAAAATATAGAGAGACCTAAGCTCTTGAGGGAATCTGAAATGACAAGATTATTCACAGGCACGTTTATCCTTATGGATTCCTCTGCAAGTTTTAATTTTTTTCATTATTTTCTTTCTTTTTTTGAACCAGTGCTAAGGATTTCTCTCAGGGACCAGGTGCTGCCAATTACTAATTTTCTCATGGCTGGTACAAGAGGAACTGAGCCACAGTTCCACTTTTGCCTTATTTATTCGTGCTTAACTGAAGATAAAGATTTCTATCAGTGACTTCCTTTCAGGGGCTGGATTCTAACGAGGATCCCCAGACCTCAGCCGTCTCTATAGCTACAATTAACAATATGAGAACCCAGCACTGGGTTCCAATGCACAGGGCAAGAAATTGAGTGAATCTCTCAACTCCAATTAGCTATAATAAGCTAGAAGTGAAAGACCAATACCTTTGAGGAAAAGATGCTGAGGGTTATCACACAGGCCCTATGAGTAAGCCCTAAACCCTGTACACATGTGTGCATGCACACATTGGCAGATACACACACATGCACACACACAATATTTCAGGCAATATTGTATTTTGAATTAATATCCAAAGATTGGACAACAGGATAGCAAGTAATAAAATCTGTTTTTCTTGTCTACATTGAGGGAAAGGGATAAGTCACAAGATGCAGAAGCGAAGAATTCAGAGGCAAATGCTGTGAGTGAATAACTTGTAAAAAGCACATTTCTTTTCTTTTCTTTTCTTTTGTTTTTTCTGCCATTCCTGGGGCTTGAACTCAGGGCCTGAGCACTGCTCTTGGCTTTTCCCAAGTCTAGCCCTCTGCCACTTGAGCCATATTGCCATATGGATTTTTATATCTGTGTGATATTAAGGACTCAAACCTAGATCTTCATGGATGCTAGGCAAGCACTCTACCACTGGGCCAAACTCTAAACCCCGATTAAGTATTTATAAATAGTCATCATCATCATATCAAAATATCCTTTCTCCTACAAAGAATGAACACTTATCTATGTCTGTAAGACTTTTTTTATGTCACCAATGCTTCTGTGATTTTCCCACTTGCATTTTTACAGATGACAGCACAGATATTCATCAGGAAGAAAAATAGATTAGGATACAGAAACCTAACAACGTCCTAGTAGATTGAAGTGAAAAATATGTGCAAGATGGCCTGGGTCTTTCATCTATTTGTAGAGTGCTTGGCTACCACACAAAAAGAGTCCGGTTTGATTCTGCAGTACCATATACATAGAAAACTCTGGAAGTGGTGCTGTGGCTTGGTGGGACAGCTATAGCCTAAAGAAAGCCTAAGAACAATGGTCAGGCTCTGAGGTAAGTCACAGGAATAGCAAAGAAAATGTGCAAGAGGCAAAATGCAAGCTGAGAAGGCACTGTGAAGCAAAATGTCATGTGAAGGGTAAGGGGAATAATGACAGTTAAGTTTGGATCTTACCTAAGAAAGGCTCCTTGAGCCTGAGACCAGGCTAGCACTTACGCCTAGTTAATGACTTGGGATTTGAACAAAAAGGTGTGCTGTTTACTACATCCATATGTGAGGTGGGAAGGGAGATTCAGCCTCCAGTATGTATTTGGGGAGGTCTTCTGTGAGCAAGGAGCTTTGGTCATTGGGCCTTGATAGGTGACCCTACCTCCCTCACAATGGAACAGAATATGGAACTCTGGTAACCAAGCCACTGTATGTGACAACCAGCTCAAGTCAGCTCCCTTGGCCTGTGGCTCAGGAGGAAGAAAGATGTTGCTGTGCTGTTGCCAAAGGTCAGGAGGCTTGGATCTCAGGCATGAGAGATATGGATGTCTCACTTGAAGAAGTAGATGCTGGATCAGGGCCAAGACAAAATTTCAGTATATCAGGCATTTCTCTAGGAAGAAAGCCAGGAAACTCCAGGGAAACTCAGATGAGGTATATTGAGAGGAAACCTATTTAAACCCATCATCCTGCCCACAAACTACAACTTTCTTGTGTGCTTTCAAGTGACTATACTGAGATTACGGTGTGTCATTTCCAATCTACTCTATACCAATTCCTCAGTGTGAAGTGTGGTCCCATTCCTACGTTTGAAATATCCACTGTTTTGCCAATACAGTGTGATGGTAAGTCAGCTCAGTCTCTGAATGAGCCTTGTAACCTATGGATCCTGGAGGAAGGCCTGTTGGAGATGCTGCTGACAAAGCTGATCCCTGCCTACCAGAAAGGTGATCTCTTTTATGTGGGAAACTTCCTGCACAATTTCAAATAGTGGAGGACAATGTAGTAGTTGCTGGAAATTCTCTTGAAAAACCCATGTTTGCTCACCCCTCCTGGCCAAGTCTTGGAATACTTGGCTCCTCTCTGAGCCTGTTTGGTTCACTGGGGTGTTCACAGGGGAGCTAAGCATGATACAAGTGCACAAACTACTTTATTATGACTGGGACACCATGCCATTTCATTTCCCTCACAAGCTACTGGAGTCTCAACAGTGTGCTTTCTGAGAAGTTGGATTTCAGGCATGAGTAAGTGGCTCCCAACTGCAGCCCTCACCTAGGTGACATCCTAGGAAATCCCATTTCCCAGTAAGAAATGAGGTGTCAGTACTAATGGCGGAGGCCTGTGAAATACTGGAGTCAGAGGAAAAGCTGGGGGCTGAATCACTTTTGAGCCATCAGGGAGGGATTGTGATAGCTTTGCCTGTTAGAACCTGAAAGCATTTACATTTTGGTGTGTGGTCCAGTGCTGCCTCTTGAACCTGAACCCAGGTCTAAATGCCATCCCTTTGGTGTTCAAAAATTAGCACTGTACCATTTGAGTCATAGGTCAAGTTCTGGCTTTTTGCTGCCTAATTGAAGACAAGTGCCTTTAGACTTTTACTGACTAGACTGGCTTTCCACTGTGATCTTCAGAGCTCAGCCTGCTGGGTGGCTAAGATTAGAGGAATGAGCATTTAGTTCTTTATTTAGAGCATTCACTTATTGATTTATTTAGAGCATTTACTTAGTTAATTTAAGGTGCGTTTACTTTGGACAGATGCATAGAGGCCTCTCTCAGAAGCTTCTGGAAGTGGGGTGTAAAAGTCATCCTGTTCTCGAGTGTCTCTTACCCCCCTCCCAGCACATAAGTGCACATCTCTGCAGGACAGCCACAGCATTAGAATCCTGCAAGAAAGGGGCTTTGGTAAAAGGCTCAGGATGGAGAGAGAAGGCTCTCACTTTCCTTGTACCGAATGTGCCCACAGCATCATGTGTTCCATCTATACGATGTGAATGGACTTCTACCCCAGTGATTTCTACGAGTTCAAGAACTGCCACACCCTGACACAACTCAAGCTCTATATGAGGTTCCACATGTCGGCTTTGGACCTGCTCTTCTAAACACAAACTTTTTGACCAGCTAGAGGAATATGCGACCAGTAAGACCAAGAAAAAGTAGAAGTCCTGGTGTGGGTGCCTCAGAACCTGTGAGTAGGAAGCCCATGTGGTCTAGATATTGGTTGGCCCTTACTTCTACAGAGCTTGGCAAAATGCCCTTTATGGGTGGTGTCAGCCAGGTAATGTCTGTCCTCTGAAAGGACTCGGGAATAAGCACTCATTAGAAAGACCCTACACCTCCTCAATGTTCAGTCCAAACTCCAGTTCTACAGGTTCCTCCATTAGATCCTCATGGAAGTTGAGTGACACTTCAACTTGCAGAGTCCACTCTGTCCACTCTGTACCTATTTCCATTCTTAGGTTTGGGTCATCGTGTAAGAGCTTATCCTGAACTCCGGATGAAAAACCCACCAATGGAGCTGGTGACTGATGGAGACTGAGAATCATCACTGCACTCCAGAAAGCATGGGCCTTCTGTAGAAATTACCAAACAGGTTTAGAGTCCTGTGGATATACCTTTTGCTCTGAACCCCATGTGTGACACAGTTGAACCTGCAGATACTATGGAGGAAGAAAAAGAGCAGCCAGATTTCCTTCCATTTCCTTTCACACTCCACCCAGAGTCAGTCCATCTGAGTCAGAGTAACACTCCACTTATTGTGCAAGCTGAAGGGGCACACGCTGGGCTCATGGAAAATGTCCCCATGGGAAGCAGCAAGTGTACTCTCAATACTGGATTCATTGGAGGAAAATGAATCCATCCTCACAGAATATCCAGACCCATCCATCTCACTAAAAGAGACTCAATCTCCATTCGACAAACCAGAATCCATCCCCCTCTTAACTCAGGAAGGACATTCTGTTTCTCATGAGGAAGGAGACCCTTCTGAGGACTCTGAAGGAGAATTACTGTCTGAAGGCAACTTGGAGGCCAGTCTGGATTTAGAGCTTCCCTGTCCCCTTCCTAAAAAGACATCTCTTTATCTTGCTCTCATGATTCTTGTCAAGTATTCATTGTATTTACTTTGCTAACTATTAAACTCTCATTGTTAATATTATGGTGTGCAGTTCTTCAGTGCTTATTATACTGTGTTTTATTTTCCACTTATAATGTGAGACCTCAGACACATAGGTCCTGGGTGGGCCAAAAACCAGACAGGTCTGGTCCCATAGAAGACAACCTTACTGGATATACAGGGAACTATGAAATGCATGGAATCACCAGGAATCCAGGCCAGGCCTCCATGGAAAGACAAGTCAGCTACCAAAGCTTAAGGACAGAGCAGATGCCTGGAAATGTGTTTTGTCAATCGGGAGAAGTGCCAGAGTAACTGTAATATTATGTGGGACTCTGTTCTGTGAGTTCAAGTCTGTTTATATATCCATTGTGCTTTGTACAAATATTTAAGAAAATTAAAACTCCACAATAGCATCAAAAATCTACTTTGGCTTTTAATGTTGCCTAGTTGTAGAGTGCTCGCCTAGTATACAAGAAGACCTTGATTCAATTCTTCGACACTGCATACACAGAAAAAGCAGATGGGGCACTGTTGCTCAGGTGTAAGCGTGCCACCCTTGAACAAATGTGGCCAAGGACAGTTTCTGGTCCCTCAGTTCAAGCCGCAGGACTAGCCAAACAAGA
>JANJXV010001834.1:67500-70442 GCA_024803745.1 Megascapheus bottae | reverse complement strand
TTAAGTCGATACGCATCTCCTGTGAGTAGAGAAGAAAGACCAAGTTGCCGGGCACGGTGGCCACTCAGGAGGCTGAGGTCTGTCTGAGGACCAAGGTTCAGAGCCAGCCTGGGTACCACAGGACGACCCGACCCGAGAGACACTTATCTCCCCCAAATACACTCTAGGAAACGGGAAGTGGGGCTTGGCTCCAGGGTAGGGTGCCAGCCTTCACGTGAAGAGCGCCCACCCGGGGCCTAGTTCGAGCCCCAGGACCCACCCCCCAAAAAAGGAAGAAAAAAAGACAAAGAGGAAGGGGAGGAAGCCATTTGGGGGAAGGAACAATGAAGGAAATGCCCCCCAAACATCCAGAACTCAGTCACTGACTGGGTCACCTGAACGTGACTAGTCGATCTATCCGTCCATCTGTCCAGCCTGATACTTGTGGATGGATGCCTGCCTGCCTGCCTGCCTGCCTGCCTGCCTGCCTGCCTGCCTGCCTGCCTGCCTGCCCGATTCGTGTCTCTACCCACCCACCCCCACCCCCACCAACACTTGTTCACTCCTGCTTTTGTTTCTGTCTCCCTGCCAGCCTGGAAACCACGGGCAGCAGCTTCCACTGCAGAGTCCAGGAAGGAACACACACACACACACACACACACACACACACACACACACACACACACACACACACACACACACTGCACTGAAGCACCTACATGGCGGGGGCTCCCAGAAATGCAAAGAATCCATTTAGTGGCCTCTCAGCTCATTTGCAGCACCGATACTGTGTCAACATGTCACTTCATCACTGTTTCTGAAGATGGAAATTCCTCTGACCCCAGCTGTACCCCCTCACCACCCACCCAAGAGGGGCAGTAAGGGCAGTAGGTTTTGATCACCGTGTGTGTGTACGAAGGTTAAGAGCGTAAGATCTTCTGGGAGCATGGTAGTTATGAAAACAAAGTAGCAGGGGTGGGCTAGAATAGAACGGTGGCTCTTTAAAACACACGCACAAGCAAACAATAGGCTAAGAAGGAAGACCCAAAAAAGGCCCAAGGACCGCAGGGGGTGGACCGCAGTCCGTGGCAGTGGCTCACCCAGTTGCTGGGGAGTCTGACATCTGTGGGTAGAGATTCAAGTCCAGCTCAAGCTCCAAACTTTCTCTGTCTCTCTTTCTCTCTCTCTCTCTCTCTCTCTCTCTCTCTCTCTCTCTCTCTCTCTCTTTCTTTCTTTTTTCTCTCTCCTCCCTCCCTCCCTCCCTCCCTCCCTCCCTTCCTTCCAAGTTATGGCCCCTGAACTCAAGGCCTGGGCACTCTGGCCTTGATCTCTCTGGAGGCTACGGAGTGCCTGCACCACTTCTGGCTTTTCTGTGTACGCAGTCCAGAGAACCTAGGGCTTCATGCGTGCATGCTACGCAAGTATTCTATCACTGGGTCACACTCCTGGCCCCCTTTTGAGATTCTTCATCGTGATTCCTCACTACAAATGCCACAAGTGGACCCTGGCCCCTTCCCGCCCCGCCCCTCCCTGGGCCATTCCAGGTGACCAAGGCCAGCAGCGCGTGTCCGCCATCTAGTGTCAACTTTCGGAAACTACCAGGGCTGTGAATTCCCATGGCGGGTCTGTCCTTCGATTCGGTCCGGTAGGACCTGGGGTGGGTGCAGGCCACAGAGAGTAGGTGAGATGGACATTGAAAATCAGTACGTGCAGGGACACACACCAACCAGCCAGCGCCCAAATTCCGGCCACCTATGCTCTTCTCTTCCACTCAGTCGGGTCGGGTCAGGCCGGGCTGGGCCGGGCCTAACCAAGACTAGCTCTTCACAGAAACCAGGGAGGGGTTGTTGTTGGTGGTGGTGGTGGTGGTAGTGGTGGTGGTGGTGGTGGTGGTGGTGTGCAGGAGGAGAGAGAGAGAGAGAGAGAGAGAGACAGACAGACAGACAGACAGACAGACAGACAGACGACAGACAGACACAGAGAGCGCAGGAGAGCCCTTCTCGAGTGTTCTGTCAAAGCATACATCTGCATGGAAGGGGTTTCGGGTGTGTGTGTGTGTGTGTGTGTGTGTGTGTGTGTGTGTGTGAAGTCATGTATCCTATTCCTGAGGAATGTCACTGTCACCCCTCTACACATGACACCCCGACAATGAAGAAAGCAGAAGCAGCAGCAGCAGCACAAGCAGAGGAAGAAATAAATAGAATTCATTCTTCCGGTGTGTTGGGTGTGGCTGGGCTTGGACTGCTGTGTCACTCAGTCCTTCTCCACGACTAGCAAGGCCGGTGTCTCCCTGGTCAGTCACATCCTCAAGTCCCCTCCCTGGTGCTTGGACACTCCCAGAAACCGGCGGCGAGCGAGTTCAGGGGCCAACCCAACCTATCCCACCACACCCCCCCCCATCGTTCATCTGTCCATCCGCCCCCCTGCCCACCCGCCCCACACCCCGACCCCGAAGAACCTTCTCTCTCCATGCCGCCCCCCCCCCGCATCAGACGTCAGAAATGCAACCCCCTTTCATCTTGGGAGTGGAATACAAACACAAGCCAAAGACAGTGAGATTCAAGCAAATGGGTCCTTTTATTTTATTTCCAGGAGAGGGCTGTGAGGTTATGGTGGGGGCAGGGGGGCGGGAGCTGGGGAGGAGGAAGAGGCAGGGGCAGGGGCAGGGGCAGGGGCAGGAGCAGGAGCAGGAGCAGGAGCAGGAGCAGGAGCAGGAGCAGGAGGAGGCTTGCTTCTTCCCCAAAATCTCGCCTCGCATCCCTGGCTCAGCAAAACCTCCACACACACCAAAGGTGCACTGGATCGGATTCCTAGCTGGCTGCCTTCTGCTAAGTGCTGAGTTGGTTCAGGCATCGCTCCCTGGTCCGGTGGTCTATCCAGCGGTCCCTGGTGGGGTGTGGAAGATAAAGAGATGTTACAAGGAGGAGCATTCTTTCCTTCCTCATCATGGTTTTGTTTGTAAC
>JANJXV010001834.1:37500-55000 GCA_024803745.1 Megascapheus bottae | reverse complement strand
ACCTCGAAGTGGGCGGCCCCCCGCCGTCCGCCGCGCCCGGACGGCCGGCGGAACGAGCGTCCGAGGGCACACGCGAGGCGACGCGGAGCGGGTGCGGCCGCGGCCGTGGAGACGGCGCGGTGCGGTGCGGTCCTCGGCACCGGGACCGAGGAGGCCGCCGAACGCCAACAAGCGGCCGACGGCGACCGGGAGACCCCGACGGGCCCGAGACCGGCGGGCCCCCCCAGACCAAGCACCCGCGCCACCGACCTTGCCAACCCGGGCCGGACCGGCGGGCGGGGCGCAGTCGCGAGCAAGAGACGGGCGGCGGCGAGCGAGCGGCAGAGAGCACAGACCAAGAGCGAGCGGGCGGGCAGAAGCCCCCGGCGACCGAAAGGAAACGCACGCGCGCGCACGCGCCACGTCACCGGCCGCGGGGTTCTCGCCACGCTCCTCCAGCCGGCTCCCCTCGCTCACACGCGCACGACACCGCCCCAGCAAGCTGCGCCCCGGGGCCGGGACCGGGACCGGGGGACCGGCGGCGGCGGGGTGATGGGGAGGGGGCCACGGCCACGACCCCGAGACGGAATCACCGGCCGCCGATGGCCGATGGCGGCGGCGGCGGCGGCGGCAGCCCCGGATCCGCGGGAGAGGGGCACCACCGCCCCAAAACCAGACCGCGGCCACAACACACGCTTCTCGCGACGCCGCCGGTGTGGAGCGGGCCAAAGGCAAGCACGGGACCGGGGCTGCGACCGACCCGCGGCGGCGACTCGCGCGGAGGGGGGCGCGCACACCACCACCCCGGATCGGAGAACACGGGCGGAGGGCTCCCCCGGCCAAGCCAGAAGCGGCAGGGCGAGACACGGGCAGGCCTACGACGATGGGTGGGCGGAAGGGGAGGAGGAGAGGCACCCCGGGAACCGACGACGCCCGTGCGGGGTCTTCCCCGTCACCAAAAGGGCACCGGCCCTAGGGACCCGCGGCGGGCAACACCCGCGCCAGGGACGCACACGGGAATCTCACCGCCGGCACCCCCATGGCACACTGGCGGTCCCGCGCGCGGAACCCCGGACGGGTGGTCACACCAGACCGACGGGGAGCCCTGGGTCGGCGCCACGGAGCGCGTCCCCCCCTCCAACCAGCCGACGCCACCTCCCCTCGGCCGTCGCACGGTGGCCGGCCACCAGGGCCAACTCGGCGAGGACCGGGAAAGGCGACCGACCGGTGGGAGGGGGCCGGGCAGGGCACGACGTGGCTCCACCGGGCGAGTGAGGCGAGTGGCGAGCGAGCGGCCGGGCCCACGACCCCCGATGCCGACGGGAGAGGGGGAGCCTTCCGGGCACGGACGGGCCACCAGGCAAACGAACTCGGGATCTCACCGCCCCCAGCTCCGGAGCGGTCCCGGGAGACGCCTGGGACGCCGAGCCGGCCCGACCAACGTGGGATCGGATCACCACCCTCTACCACCGGCGCCGGTGGCCGGGGGCCCACCCACCACACGGGCGGGGCCACCAAAGGAGAGCTCACCACGCACACCACAGGGACCTCACCGCGCCCGCGGAAGCCAAGCCAAGCCAAGCCGCACTCTCCGAGCTCCACTCCGCCATAACCATCCACACCACCGGGCAACGCCAGAAACCACGTGTCTGACACTCGGCCTCCTCGGCCGGCCGGAGCAGCACCCACACGCACCGCTTTCCCACGGCTCCGGAGGGGGTCGCCACCCCCCACCACGGAGCGTCGCCGCGGAACGGCCTCACAGCCACGGAGCACCACACCGCCTGGCTCACACGCAACACCGTCGTGGCCGGTGGCCGTCGCCCGACGCGGACGCCGGGGCGGAGGGCGGCCGAGAGCCAACCCGCCCGAGGGCGGCGGTGCGGGAGCGGGAGGAGGGGGGACGGGACCCGACCCCTCCTCCGAGTGCCCGGGCAGCCGCACGGCCACACCACATCGCCCTCGCGCGACGAGCCCGCACGTGGCTCAGACCAGCGCTCCGCTGCTTGCCTGAGGCGGGGGGGTGGGGACAGGTCGGGAAATCGCCCACACCGCCGCCACAACCAGGCGCCGGCCCCGAGAGAGAGGCCCCGCGGGATCCTCCCCCAGCTCGGAGGGGGGAGGCGCAGGCACGCAATCGATCGGCCATCGCGCACGCGGCTTGGGGCAAGCCGCTAAGCGCTCTCCAAGAAGCGGGACGACGGGGGACGGCCAGAGCCGCGGGAGCCCATCGGGAGCGACCCCCGCCAGCCCAGCGGGAGCAGCACCGCCCCCCGAACCAAGATAGCTAGAGAACACACCTCTCACTCTGAGGGGGTGCCGGACCCAGCCCGACGGAGCCCCCGCCAGGGGTCACCGCCAAAGGCGCCCATCCAGCGGCACGGGCAGGAGGGGGGGTCTGCGGTCCGAGCAACACCGGCTCCGGCGGTGCCGCTCGCGCGAGAGGGCAAAGGGGCGGTCGAGGGTGCACAGGCGCACGGCGGAGAACCCGGCCCCCTGAGCGGCTCACCTCCACTGCAACTTCTCAGGTCCCCCAGCGAGGCCACCAGGAGACACGGCAGGGAAGGAGCACAGCCGAAGGCCGGGAACAGCGGCTCACCAACAAAGGGAGGAGACCGCTCCGCCCACCGGCACCCCAAGACACGCACACCCAGCCTCTCGGGCCGACCGCCTCGACCCCCGAGAAGGCACCGCATCTCCAACAGCGACAGCCTCCCCCTACTCGAGCGAGGATGGCCGGGACACGCCACGGGCAGCGAGCCACCAGACGGGGCACGGGAAACGGGAACGACACCACCGCCCAGCTTCGGGCACCTGGGGGTCGACCGGGAGCTTTCTCGGGAGCACCGCAAGAGAGCCGGGAGCTGCAGACGCTTTTGCACCGCAGCACGGGAGTCCACGGGGCACAGAGCCCACCCTCGCCGCGGAGAGGGCCGGCCCCGTGGCGCTGCAAGTGGCCGGAAAGGGGAGGCGAGATCAGAGTTGCCCCCCTTGCCGGCACACAGGTCCCCGATCTCACGGCAAGAGCGGGGAGAGCGCGGCCGAGCCCGGATGCCGCACCCCTGCCTCCCGCACACCACCAACACGGTGGGACGGAGAGGCGAGGGGCCCACGAGCAGCACGAGAAGAGCGGTCCCATTCGCCATGAATGTCCGTCCCTCGCCTGGCGCAGCTTAGGCCCGGGCCCGAAGGAGATCGCATCACCACCACATCGATCACGAGAAGGGATGGGGAGACAGCCACGCGGCACTCGGAGGCAGCGGGCCCGGGAGCGAAGCGTGACCCTGGGCTAGACGTAGCCAGGGGAGAGAGAGAGCGAAAGGAGGAAAAAAAAAAAAAAAAAAAAAAAAAAAAAAAACCATTGGCCACCTGGCAAGGCGCAGATAGGTACGACACCCCGAGCCCATGGCACCCCAAGCTTCCGGGAACGCCGGGGACCACCGCGGCCAGCGAGAGTACCGGAAGGAAGGCAGCGACAAGAAAAAAAAAAAGCCGGTGCTCGGGAAGACCGGCACAACCAAAAAGAAAAAGGCCAAGAAGACTCAGCAAAGGCCGCCACACCAGGGAGGGCACCGCAGCAGGACGGGCTACTGCTGCGTGAACAGGGTGTGGACCGGAAAAAAAAAACGGGGGCCGGCTCCCCCTCTTCCCGCCTTCTCGGGCACCCCACGGGCGGAGAGCGCATGCCGACAACCGCCTTCCAAAAGGCTGCCGGCGCAGGGAGAAAACACGGGCAAGTGAGCGGCACAGCGCAGACCACCCCCCCGGGCCGACCCGGGAAGGTCTTCCTCGAGCGGGGAGACAGGCATCACTCAGGCAACCGGGCGGTCGAGTGACCCAGACGCCACCGCCATCCACCAACCACACGAGCCACCACAGGGCCAGGGCCTGCGCAGGGCGGCGGGAGCACGCGGGAGGAGGAGGCGGGGAAGGGGCACCCGGGGCGGCAGCGGGGAAAAGCCCGGGCACACGGCACCCCGAGAGACGGCTGAGCACCCACTGACAGCCACCGAGAGAGGGCATGTCAGCACCATCCTGCAGGTACAAATCGCACACGTCACGACACGAAAAGTAGGTCCTCCAGCAGGGGGGATAACTCGCTCACGTCACGGGCCTCTCGGAACCCAATCTCGGTACCGCTGTCCCCAACACCTCCCCAACGGGGAGAAACACGGAACTCGCGGTACAACTGGTCGACCACGCAAAAAAAAAAAAAAAAAAAAAAAAAAAGTACACGAGAAGCGAGAGCGGGCTGGGAGGTGGCGGAGATCAGAGCAAGCCTTCCCCGGTATCTCGGGCACTCAGACGTGCGCACCCGCCCGGACACGCATGGGCTCACGGCCCGGTCGGTAGGGGGCGTCCTACCGGGCAGGCAGGCGCGCGGCCCCGGCCCCGGCCCCGGAGTCGGCTGGGCAGCCGGGGGCACCCACGCACACACACACACCGGGAGCGGGTCCGGGTCCCTGACTCCGGAGGTCTTCCTTCCTCCCGGCAGGGGCCCAGAGGCCAGGGCGAACCGGGCGAGTCCACGCCGGCGTCCCACACACCTCAGTACCTGGGTCCCGCCGGGTTCCGAGGTTCTCGTCGGCCGCACACGCGGGCACCTCGGGCCCGACGACCCTCCTAGGCGGGGGACCGCGCGTCCGGGCCCCCGCCACCCACCGGCGATCACTCGGGGACCGCGACTCCGGAGACGTCGGTCGTCCCCACCGCCACCGCCTCGGACCAAAGCCCGGGTGATACGCGGAGTCAGAGGGCCAGGGGGCCGCCGGGAGCCGCCCGAGCCTGCTGTAGGGGAGAGGACCCGAAGACCTCGGGCCAGGCTTCCCTCCGGCCCCCCCGGACCCAGGCGGGGCGGCCCAGCGTACCTGCCTGGGAGTCATACCGCGGGCGGGGACTGGCCGGTCGGCCGGCCTACCGACCGAACGACCGACCGAGCGACAGACCGGTGTGGGGGCCCGACAGACCGGGGAGGCCGTGACCCAGAGCCGATCGGTCGGCTCGCCGCCACCGCCGCCGGCCTTCCCCAGCGCCGCCCGTGCCGCCACGCACGCCTCCTCTCTGGGCCGGCTCGCCTCCCCTAGGCGGGGTAGGCGGGGGAGAGAGCGAGGAGGAGGCCTCGGGGGCCCCGACGGAACTACTGGTCGACCGGACAAAGCTGCCTCCCGGACGCCGGGAGGAGACGCGACGCGCAACCCGGCCCCTCACTCTCCTGCAGGTGCAATCTGCGACGGACCGGCCGCTCCGGCTCCACAGCGACGCCGCGGGGACGGCCGCGCCCGGCAGCCGGGAGAGGCCGGCCCTCTGCCGGGACGCACTACGCCAGACGCCCTCCTTCGCTCGGCTGAGGACGAAGGACCTGTCATATAAAAGCGGACGCCAGGGGGCGCGCGACAACCGCCTTCCCCTGAACCGACACCAGCGAGTCGCTCTGCCCGGGATCGGCGCTCGCCGGCCGGCTCGGAGCTCCGCGGACGGCCGGCCCGGAGACAAACCACCGCGCTCCCCGCCCCCGCGCCCCGAGAGGCACCGCAGAGGTCGGGACGAGCGGCCGGGCCCCCTCGGCAACCTCCGGAACGCCGCCGCCGCCGCCGCCGCCACCGGAGCCCCCGGAGACCCTGGACTGAGGCGGCGGCGGCGGCGGCGGCGAAAGTGAAACCAACCGTGGCGGCGGCGGCGGGCGGGCGGGACTCGCCGCCCCAAAGCGGCCCGCCGCGCCCGAGAACGCGGACGCGACTCGGGGAAGGAGATGGATGGGGTCCCGAGCGGGGACGCTGAAGCCGACCGGCCGGCTCCCAGGTGCGCGACCGCCGCCACCGGTGGCGGCCCCCACCCACCCCGGCTGTCATCACCCGACACCACCCCCGAGTTTCTCTGCCCGGGATGGATCGGCGATCGGCACTCGCCGGCCGGCTCGGGGCTCCGCGGACAGCAGGCGCGGAGAGAAACGGCCGGCCGCGCTCCCTCCCCGCCCCCGCGCCCCGAGAGGCACCGCAGAGGTCGGTCGGGGCCAAAGCGGCGGCGGCCGGGGACGGCCGGGGCCCCTCTGCAACCCCCCGAGCAACGCCACTGGAGCCCCCGGAGACCTACACTGAGATCCCGCCTCCCGTGAAGCCGACAGTGAAACCGTGGCGGGCCGGCGGGCGGGCGGGCGGGCCGGCCGGCCGGCCTCGCCGTCACGCAGCAGCGGCCCGGGGACCGGTGAAGCTGGCCGGCCAGCCCCGAAACAGAAGACGGACGGGCACCTCCACCACCCGTGCCCGCCCCCCCCCCTCCAACATCGCCGCTTCCACCCTTTGCCCCGTTCACGCCGGCCTGCCCGCCTGCCCCACCCACCCCACCCCACCCCACCCGAAAACTCCTACAATCGCTCACGCCAAGAGGAGAACCCGGGTAGGGAGGGAGCAGAACAGAGAGACCGGGTCCGAGAGCCCGTCTTCCCAGAGAAAACAGGGGTCTTCGTGGATGATGAAGGAGCAAACGGTGCATGAGCCTCGGGGGAAGGAAGGGGTGGGGGGGCTGGGAGGGGTGGAGAGCGGCCTGGGGAAAAACCCACCCAGTACTAAAAGTACTGCCTTTGCTGTGACTGGCATGATTGGTGACTGACGGAGTGAGTGAGTGAGTGAGTGAGTGAGTGGACCCACTCTTCTCTCCCTATTGGGTGTTCACCGTGGTTTCCCTGACCTGTGCTGCGAGTGAGTTGGTGGGTGGGTGGGTGGGTGGGTGATGCACCTGCTCTCTTTTGGTCAGAAGGTGGAACTCCTCTGAACACTGAAGGCACTGCAGATACACGAGACCTGGGATCCAAACAAATTCCATGACATGGACACCTGGCATGCATGGCATGGTGGTGTGGCACGGATTTTAAAGGAAGTAGGATAGTGTTTGCCATGCACTGTGTGGAAAACGAACGATGCAACGTGTGGGCAGGGATGGGGAAGCAAGCGAAAGAAGGGGTAAGGTTGTTCCGAAAAAAAAAAAAAAAAAAAAAACCTAATAATGATAGCAATAAGGACTGGGAATGTGGCTTAGCGGTACAGTGCTGGCTTGGAGCAAAAAGCAGCTCAGGGACGCTATCCCAGGCCCAAGACTAGAGGAAAAAAAAAAATCCTCCTTGGAAATGAAGGAACCATGTACCTATTTACCATCTCATCTGCCCAGGCCCTTTCTGTGACCGCCTGACAGTTCACAAGCAGTCTCTCATTCTCCCTCCCACTAGCTACCCCTCCTCTGTCTCTGTGTCTCTCTGTGTAAATTTCATCTGTCTACTGTGTGTCTGTGTGTCTGTGTGTCCGTCTGTCTCTGTCTCTGCCTCCCTCCCCCCCCCCCTCCAGTCCTCTCGCTCCCTCTTCCACCCTGAGTAGGTGCAGTGACACACATGAGACACTGGACCCCGAGCTCCAAGAGAGTTTCATTTTCAACAACCCAGCAGAATTGACAGCCGGTGGGTCACTCGTCACTCCGTATTCTCCAGATGAGCCTCTTCACCAGAACTTCCTCAACACGGCGGAATCACTGTCCGCCATGACAGGCAGTGTCCGCTAGGTGGCGACCCAGGACAAGGGGAAACAGCCGACCCAACATCGATCAAGCCCCCGCCCCCCCCCCTTCCGGGCACCCGAGAACAAACCTCCTCACCCACCCAGGGTGGGGAAGAGGTCTTTGTGCAAGCACTCTAGCAGTGGGCCACACTCCTGGCCTCCGTACTACACAGAAATGGATGTATTGTATTTATCTTCCTATTTATTTCGCCAGTCTGGGGCTTGAACTCAGGAGGGCCGGCCTGCCTGCCTGCCGGCCGGCCTGCCTGCCGGCCGGCCTGCCTGCCGGCCGGCCTGCCTGCCTGCCGGCCGGCCTGCCTGCCTGCCTGCCTGCCTGCCTGCCTGGGCGCTGTCCTTAGACACTTGTGGCTCAACACCACACTCCCAGCCCATACTAACAATATTTATATTTATTTTATGTATTTATTTATTCGTTTATTTATTTTAAAGACAATTGACGGTACACATTTTATTTACAGTGTTGTACGCTGTCTTAATACAGGGACCGCTTCTCTACTTGAGCCATTTTTCACCAAAGCAAAATAACCTAAGTAATACAAAGGGTTAAAATACAGCATCGAGGTACAAAAACAGACATACTCATTCTAGTTAGGAATGTAATCAGGATGTTACATTTTTTTAGAAGCCACAATTATGTTTAGGAAATCACATAAACATAGATCACTGATTTGAATAAAATGCATACACTTGAAGCAAAGCTTTGTAGTGACCAAACACAAAAAAGTTACCAAAGAATGCACAAAATTAATGTTTATTCCACCTTTGTGTCCTATTCCTGGGTCCTTCGCCAATGTGACATGAGGAAAAAACAAACGCAAAACAGATGAAACACTGAAATCAGAATCAGTAATGTGATCAAGTAGGGAAACAGATACATTAAAATCTAGCGGCCGTCAGCAAGAGTACAGCAAAGATCATGCTGTAAAAAGAAACAAAGAAAACTGCTAGAAAACTGTAGGCATCCTATTCTTTCAAACCAGCAAAATACGCTCCTGCATAACAATGACACATACACAGAATTTTTTTCCCATAAAGGTATAGAAATGCAAGTTCTTTTTCAATATTGTGGATGGGCAAATGTGTGTGTCATGGTCATTTTACTAGGCTTTTACAGAGTGAGCCAGGAACACATGTATAGATCCTGGGGATGACGTGTACTGTCATTCTTTGATTGGTATAGTGGACACTCTAGCAAAAGTTAAAAAAAAAAATGAATGCAGAAGTACAAGACAAAGGCGAATGAGACTTCCCTTATTTTTTTTTTTTTTTTTTTTTTTTTTTTTTGCCAGTCCTGGGCTTGAGCTCAGGGTCTGAGCACAGTCCTTGGACTTTCTCAAGGCTAGAGCTCTACCCCTTGAGCCTCAGCACCACTTCTGGCTTTTTTTCTATGTATGTGGTACCAAGGAATGGAATCCGGGTCTTCTTGCAGGCTAGGCAAGCACTTTAACCACTAGGCCAAACTCCCGGCCCCAGAGACTTCTCTTACATCTTAGTCACATTTAGATGGAATCAAATTTAAATGCAAATGCAGTCCACTCTGCTTCGATGAGGCTTTGGTTCAGCTCCCAGTCTCCATTGCCTGACGCAGTCTCCTATGAGAACGCTCCGAAGGTGTCTTCTTAAACCACAAACCTATTTTTAGTGGTGGAGCCGCTCTTAGTAGCTGTTGTTGTTTTTTTTTTAAATTCCCCCCTCCCCCCCCCCCCCCAGTCCTGGGGCTTGAAGTTTAGGCCCGAGCATCCTCCATGGGCTCTTTCCTCAAGGCTAGCAGTCTGCCACTTGAGCCATAGCACCACTTCCATCTCGTCTATGTACTTGGCACTGAGGAATCAAACCTGGGTCTCCGTGCATGCTAGACAAGCACTCACTCTACCGCTCTAGGCCAAACTCCCAGCCCCCTGACCAATTTTTAAAAGTTAAAAAAAAAATGCAATGCTAACGATGATGACACCTTGGCAGAAAACGCTGGAAGTGGTTCTGTGGCTCCATTGGCAGAATACTAGCCGAAGAAAGGTCCAAGGACCGAGCGCCCAGGCCCTAACTTCAGGTCTGAGGACCTGGGGTGGCGGGGAGGGAGGGGGATCTCGGCCCTGGGAATGAACTGGCAAAATACGAACTGAGTACTAACTCGCTAAACTACATCGATAGCATCTGCCCAAAAAGCCAGATGGAAGTGGATTTGTGGCTCCAATAGTAGAACTTCAGTCTCAGGTGAGAAAGCTCAAGGACAGCAATCCAGGCCCCAGGCAGGCCCAATCATCCATCATCCTCAATGATCATCATCATCATCTGTGATCCTGAAATCTCTCGCCTGGGAAATCTCTCACCTGGCCCTGGCCCTGGCCCTGGCCCTGGCCCTGGCCCTGGCCCTGGCCCTGGCCCTGGGCCTGGCCTGAGCTTGGGAAAATGAAGAGGAGACCAGACTCCTGACTTCCTCCCCTCTCTCCTCTCTCCCCAGGGAGGTCAGCCAAGTGGGGGGTCAGCCGCACGGGGCATTTCGTACTCACACACCCGGCTTCACCGAAGGGTACAGGGCAGAGCCCAGTCCTGCCAAGACATGCCCACGCCCTCCCCCAATTCTGTCTGTGGACTGGGGCGGCACTCACTCCGCCACAGGCAGGGGGCGGGTGGTAGCAGTCTGACCAGTCCAGCTAGTAGGAGACAAGCCAGCCAGCCCATCGCTGGCCCAGGAAAGCAGGGAAGTGGCCGGCAGCAGAAAAAAAATACTCCCAAAGCTGCCTTTTCCTGCCCAAGGATCAGGACAAGCACACGAGAGGCTGTGTTTGTGAAGACAGAGTAAAGAGTGAGCCATTTCCCCGCGCGCGCGCGCGTGCGCGTGTGCAGTGTGTGTCGCTGGCCCAGGAAAGCAGGGAAGTGGCCGGCAGCAGAAAAAAAAATACTCCCAAAGCTGCCTTTTCCTGCCCAAGGATCAGGCCAAGCACACGAGAGGCTGTGTTTGTCAAGACAGAGTGAAGTGTGAGCCATTTCCCCGCGCGGTGTGCGGTGTGTGTCTGCGGGGGGGGGGGGGGGGGCGGGGGGGGGGAGAGACGCCGGGTGGGTGGGGGTGGGGGTGGGGGTGGGGTGAAGGCAAGCCACTCAGCTAGTCAGCTCCTCCCCAGAAAAGCTCGGACTGCGGACTGTGCTTTGTCTTGTAAATGTTGTCATGGCAACGGCCTGACATTCCTGTTAGGCTTCACCCTGCGGGTGGGGGTGGGGCCTGGGGAAGAGAAACCACCAAAGGGAAATAAATAAAAAAAAAAAAAAATCAAATACTACAGAGAACCAAACAAACAACAAGACAAACAGCTAGCGGGCCCGGAATTCCACGACCGCTACCTTCAGGAAAATCGTTTCAAGGAAGTAGGATCGATGAGACCGGGAGTTTGGCCTAGTGGGAGAGGGCTTGCTTAGCAAACGGGAAGACCCGGCTTCCATTCCTCAGTGAAGTCAGAAACGAATGCTGCAGCTGTTGCTGCTGTGGTTGACGACGTGGTAGAGCTCTGGCCGGGAGAAAGCCCAGGCCCTGAGTTTCAGTTCGGGAGGCACGGGAAAGTACCGCTAGGCATTCACAGACAAGACAGCCCGGGTGCACACCTTCCAAATGCAGGGCTCCAGTGAAGGCAATCCCACCAGGAAGGAGGCAGTCTCAGAGGCCTGGTTGGAGGGTAGGCCTCAGCCTAAAAATGACCTCGATACTGTGTTTTTCATGTTTCCCCTTCGGGGCCCTCTGTCTGTCTGTCTGTCTGTCTGTCTGTCTGTCTGTCTGTCTGTCTGTCTCTGTCTCTGTCTCTCTGTCTCTGCCTCTCTGTCTGTCTGTCTGTCTGTCTGTCTGTCTCTGTCTCTCTGTCTCTGTCTCTGTCTCTCTCTCTCCCCCTCCCTCCCTCCCTCCCTCCTTCTCTCTCTCTCCCTCCATCCCCCTCTTCTTTTTCTGTACTTTGAACCGGAGAGTTATTGAGCACCTAAAATTCTGTATTTTACTTAGATCTGGTGACTTGGTGGAGACAGAAGAAAACCAGTTTTCTTAGGAAACATGGATAAGGGGAGGGAGGAAAAGGAGGTAGGGTTTCTCTCCTTTCTCTGTCTTTTTTTTTTTTTTTTTTGGGCCAGTCCTGGGGCTTGTACTCAGGGCCTGAGCACTGTCTTTGGGCTTCTTTCTCAAGGCTAGAGCTCTACCACTTGAGCCAGAGCACCACACACTTCTGGGTTTTTTTTTTTTATTGTGATTATTTTGCCCCCTATGGATGTGGTTGGTACCAAGGAATGGAACCCCCGGGCCTTTGCGCATGCTAAGCCAGCACTCTTCCACTAGGCCAAACTCCTGTCCCCTCATTTCTGTATTTGTTTGCTGGTTTTGGCCAGTCCTGGGGCTTGAACTCGGGGCCTAGGCACTATCCCAGAGCCTCACTGCCCCTTGTGGCTTTTCCTGCCTATGTGTGAGTGACTGAGCAATGGAAGTCCGTGAAGAACTGACCCGCACTCAGTTTTCCCTGGAGCTTACAGATGCCAGGGAAACCTTGCAGCAGCAGCAGCAGCAGCAGCAGCAGCAGCAGCAGCAGCAGCAGCAGCAGCAGCAGCAGCAGACTGTCTGACTCCAGCATAGCCAATGTACCCGAGCTTGCCCACCTGTAAACATGCCACCACCACTGGGGCCCAGACTTTGGAAAGCCCACCCCACCACCCCGCCCGACCTTCCCTTGTGGACGTTTTCTCGGTTTTCTTTTGGGTTTGGGGTGGGGGGGGGTTTCTTCAACTCTTTCATTCACCCCCGCCTGCCTCCTTGCTCAGACCTCCCTCACCAACCCCACTCCTGAACCCCCTTCCACACGGTCTCCAAGCCTGCGGGAAGGCTGTGACCCCCCCCCCCCCCCGCAGGCTGCTGCTGCGCTATCTATCCCAGTCAACAGTGGAAGATCATCCGGCCTGTTTCCTTCTTTCTCCCCCAGTTTTTCCTAACACTGACTTGAGTGTTTCAGGTAGGCTAGGCAGGCACTGTCCCATGAAACCGCATTCCCGGCCCCACCATGATTGTTTTTGGTGCGCGTGCAAGTCACAAGACCATCCCCACCCACCAACCCCCCCCCCAAAAAAAAAAAATTAAGTCGATACGCATCTCCTGTGAGTAGAGAAGAAAGACCAAGTTGCCGGGCACGGTGGCCACTCAGGAGGCTGAGGTCTGTCTGAGGACCAAGGTTCAGAGCCAGCCTGGGTACCACAGGACGACCCGACCCGAGAGACACTTATCTCCCCCAAATACACTCTAGGAAACGGGAAGTGGGGCTTGGCTCCAGGGTAGGGTGCCAGCCTTCACGTGAAGAGCGCCCACCCGGGGCCTAGTTCGAGCCCCAGGACCCACCCCCCAAAAAAGGAAGAAAAAAAGACAAAGAGGAAGGGGAGGAAGCCATTTGGGGGAAGGAACAATGAAGGAAATGCCCCCCAAACATCCAGAACTCAGTCACTGACTGGGTCACCTGAACGTGACTAGTCGATCTATCCGTCCATCTGTCCAGCCTGATACTTGTGGATGGATGCCTGCCTGCCTGCCTGCCTGCCTGCCTGCCTGCCTGCCTGCCTGCCTGCCTGCCTGCCCGATTCGTGTCTCTACCCACCCACCCCCACCCCCACCAACACTTGTTCACTCCTGCTTTTGTTTCTGTCTCCCTGCCAGCCTGGAAACCACGGGCAGCAGCTTCCACTGCAGAGTCCAGGAAGGAACACACACACACACACACACACACACACACACACACACACACACACACACACACACACACACACACTGCACTGAAGCACCTACATGGCGGGGGCTCCCAGAAATGCAAAGAATCCATTTAGTGGCCTCTCAGCTCATTTGCAGCACCGATACTGTGTCAACATGTCACTTCATCACTGTTTCTGAAGATGGAAATTCCTCTGACCCCAGCTGTACCCCCTCACCACCCACCCAAGAGGGGCAGTAAGGGCAGTAGGTTTTGATCACCGTGTGTGTGTACGAAGGTTAAGAGCGTAAGATCTTCTGGGAGCATGGTAGTTATGAAAACAAAGTAGCAGGGGTGGGCTAGAATAGAACGGTGGCTCTTTAAAACACACGCACAAGCAAACAATAGGCTAAGAAGGAAGACCCAAAAAAGGCCCAAGGACCGCAGGGGGTGGACCGCAGTCCGTGGCAGTGGCTCACCCAGTTGCTGGGGAGTCTGACATCTGTGGGTAGAGATTCAAGTCCAGCTCAAGCTCCAAACTTTCTCTGTCTCTCTTTCTCTTTCTCTCTCTCTCTCTCTCTCTCTCTCTCTCTCTCTCTCTCTCTCTCTCTTTCTTTCTTTTTTCTCTCTCCTCCCTCCCTCCCTCCCTCCCTCCCTCCCTTCCTTCCAAGTTATGGCCCCTGAACTCAAGGCCTGGGCACTCTGGCCTTGATCTCTCTGGAGGCTACGGAGTGCCTGCACCACTTCTGGCTTTTCTGTGTACGCAGTCCAGAGAACCTAGGGCTTCATGCGTGCATGCTACGCAAGTATTCTATCACTGGGTCACACTCCTGGCCCCCTTTTGAGATTCTTCATCGTGATTCCTCACTACAAATGCCACAAGTGGACCCTGGCCCCTTCCCGCCCCGCCCCTCCCTGGGCCATTCCAGGTGACCAAGGCCAGCAGCGCGTGTCCGCCATCTAGTGTCAACTTTCGGAAACTACCAGGGCTGTGAATTCCCATGGCGGGTCTGTCCTTCGATTCGGTCCGGTAGGACCTGGGGTGGGTGCAGGCCACAGAGAGTAGGTGAGATGGACATTGAAAATCAGTACGTGCAGGGACACACACCAACCAGCCAGCGCCCAAATTCCGGCCACCTATGCTCTTCTCTTCCACTCAGTCGGGTCGGGTCAGGCCGGGCTGGGCCGGGCCTAACCAAGACTAGCTCTTCACAGAAACCAGGGAGGGGTTGTTGTTGGTGGTGGTGGTGGTGGTAGTGGTGGTGGTGGTGGTGGTGGTGGTGTGCAGGAGGAGAGAGAGAGAGAGAGAGAGAGAGACAGACAGACAGACAGACAGACAGACAGACAGACGACAGACAGACACAGAGAGCGCAGGAGAGCCCTTCTCGAGTGTTCTGTCAAAGCATACATCTGCATGGAAGGGGTTTCGGGTGTGTGTGTGTGTGTGTGTGTGTGTGTGTGTGTGTGTGTGAAGTCATGTATCCTATTCCTGAGGAATGTCACTGTCACCCCTCTACACATGACACCCCGACAATGAAGAAAGCAGAAGCAGCAGCAGCAGCACAAGCAGAGGAAGAAATAAATAGAATTCATTCTTCCGGTGTGTTGGGTGTGGCTGGGCTTGGACTGCTGTGTCACTCAGTCCTTCTCCACGACTAGCAAGGCCGGTGTCTCCCTGGTCAGTCACATCCTCAAGTCCCCTCCCTGGTGCTTGGACACTCCCAGAAACCGGCGGCGAGCGAGTTCAGGGGCCAACCCAACCTATCCCACCACACCCCCCCCCATCGTTCATCTGTCCATCCGCCCCCCTGCCCACCCGCCCCACACCCCGACCCCGAAGAACCTTCTCTCTCCATGCCGCCCCCCCCCCGCATCAGACGTCAGAAATGCAACCCCCTTTCATCTTGGGAGTGGAATACAAACACAAGCCAAAGACAGTGAGATTCAAGCAAATGGGTCCTTTTATTTTATTTCCAGGAGAGGGCTGTGAGGTTATGGTGGGGGCAGGGGGGCGGGAGCTGGGGAGGAGGAAGAGGCAGGGGCAGGGGCAGGGGCAGGGGCAGGAGCAGGAGCAGGAGCAGGAGCAGGAGCAGGAGCAGGAGCAGGAGGAGGCTTGCTTCTTCCCCAAAATCTCGCCTCGCATCCCTGGCTCAGCAAAACCTCCACACACACCAAAGGTGCACTGGATCGGATTCCTAGCTGGCTGCCTTCTGCTAAGTGCTGAGTTGGTTCAGGCATCGCTCCCTGGTCCGGTGGTCTATCCAGCGGTCCCTGGTGGGGTGTGGAAGATAAAGAGATGTTACAAGGAGGAGCATTCTTTCCTTCCTCATCATGGTTTTGTTTGTAACTTCATACCCCCCCACCCCCACACGCCCACACGCCCCCCCATCCACTTTCTATACACTTCTCAGGAAGGCACAAACCTCTGCCAGACATCTGGTTGACCTTCGGAACAAAACAGAGCCATCTGGTCGACCTCCAGGACGGAACACAGACATCTGGTCGACCTCGGCGTGCTTAGGCAGGGACAACTGGTCGACCTGGACCTTTCGTGGAGGGAAGGAGTACGACTCCCCCCGGAGTCCCCCGGACTCGACTCCCCCGGACTCCCCCGGACTCCCCCGGACTCCCCCGGACTCCCCCGGACTCCCTCCGAGTCCGAGTCCGAGTCCGAGTCCGAGTCCGAGTCCGAGTCCGAGTCCGAGTCCGAGTCCGGGTCCGGGTCCGGGTCCGGGTCCGGGTCCGGGTCCGGGTCCGGGTCCGGGTCCGGGTCCGGGTCCGGGTCCGGTTCCGGGTCCGAGTCCGAGTCCGAGTCCGAGGGTTGTCGCTAGGTCCTCGGCGGGTCCTCGGCGGGTCCCTGAGTCCTTGGTCCCCCGTGTCCACGGACCCCGGTCCCCGGTCCCCGGTCCCCGGTCCTTGGTCGGTCCCCGAATTCTTGCGTCCCGGGTCCCTGGGATCCTCTCCTCCGTCCGTGCCGCGGGTTGTCGCTAGGTCCCCGGTGGGTGGGTCCCCAGGATCCTCGACGTCCGAGTCCGAGTGCCTATCCGAGTCGCGGGTTGTCGGCAGGTCCTCAGCGGGTCACCCCGTCCACGGCATGTCCCGGCGGCTCCACGGACCCCGGTCCTTGGTCCTCGGTCCTCGGTCCTCTGCGAGTCCCCTGCGGGTCCCCGAATTCTCGTGTCCCGGGTCCCTGGAATCCTCTCCTCCGTCCAAGTCGCGGGTCGCGGGTCGCGGGTCGCGGGTCGTCGTAGGTCCCCGGCGGGTTCCCGGGTCCCCGGTCCGCGGTCCCCGTTCTCCGGTCCTCGGCGGGTCCGAGTCCGAGTCCGAGTCCGAGTCCGAGTCCGAGTCCGAGTCCGAGTCCGAGGGTTGTCGCTAGGTCCTCGGCGGGTCCCCGGACCCCGGACACCGGTCCTCGGTCCTGGTTTCTCGGTGGGTCCCGGGTCCCCGGTCCTTGGGATCCTCTCCTCCGTCCGAGTCCGAGTCGCGGTTTGCGGTTTGTCGCTAGGTCCCCGGCGGGTTCCCGGGTCCCCGGTCCCCGGTCCCCGGTCCCCGGTCCCCGGTCCCCGTTCTCCGGTCCTCGGCCGGTCCTTGGCGGGTCCTCGGATTCCCGCGTCCCGGTGCCCTGGCGCATCCCCGGGATCCTCTCCTCCGTCCGAGTCGCGGGTCGCGGGTTGTCGGTAGGTCCCAGGCGGATTCCTGGGTCCCCGGTCCACGGTCCTCGGTGGGTCCTCGGATTCCCGCGTCCCAGTGCCCTGGCGCATCCCCGGGATCCTCTCCTCCGTCCGAGTCCGAGTCCGAGTCCGAGTGCCTATCCGAGTCGCGGGTTGTCGGCAGGTGCTCAGCGGGTCACCCCGTCCACGGGTCCACGGCATGTCCCGGCGGCTCCACGGACCCCGGTCCCCGGTCCCCGGTCCGCGGTGGATCCCCGAATTCTTGCGTCCCGGGTCCCTGGGATCCTCTCCTCCGTCCGTGCCGCGGGTTGTCGCTAGGTCCCCGGTGGGTGGGTCCCCGGGAACCTCGACGTCCGAGTCCGAGTCCGAGTCCGAGTCCGAGTCCGAGTCCGAGTCGCCGGTTTTCGGCGGGTCCTCAGCGGGTCACCCCGTCCACGGGTCCACGGCGTGTCGCGGCGGCTCCACGGACCGCGGTCCTCGGTCCTCTGCGGGTCCCCGAATTCTCGCGTCACGGGTCGCGGGTTGTCGCTAGGTCCCCGGCGGGTTCCCGGGTCCGCGGTCCCCGTTCTCCGGTCCTCGGCGGGTCCTCGGA
>JANJXV010001834.1:10000-25000 GCA_024803745.1 Megascapheus bottae | reverse complement strand
CCCTCCTCCGAGTGCCCGGGCAGCCGCACGGCCACACCACATCGCCCTCGCGCGACGAGCCCGCACGTGGCTCAGACCAGCGCTCCGCTGCTTGCCTGAGGCGGGGGGGTGGGGACAGGTCGGGAAATCGCCCACACCGCCGCCACAACCAGGCGCCGGCCCCGAGAGAGAGGCCCCGCGGGATCCTCCCCCAGCTCGGAGGGGGGAGGCGCAGGCACGCAATCGATCGGCCATCGCGCACGCGGCTTGGGGCAAGCCGCTAAGCGCTCTCCAAGAAGCGGGACGACGGGGGACGGCCAGAGCCGCGGGAGCCCATCGGGAGCGACCCCCGCCAGCCCAGCGGGAGCAGCACCGCCCCCCGAACCAAGATAGCTAGAGAACACACCTCTCACTCTGAGGGGGTGCCGGACCCAGCCCGACGGAGCCCCCGCCAGGGGTCACCGCCAAAGGCGCCCATCCAGCGGCACGGGCAGGAGGGGGGGTCTGCGGTCCGAGCAACACCGGCTCCGGCGGTGCCGCTCGCGCGAGAGGGCAAAGGGGCGGTCGAGGGTGCACAGGCGCACGGCGGAGAACCCGGCCCCCTGAGCGGCTCACCTCCACTGCAACTTCTCAGGTCCCCCAGCGAGGCCACCAGGAGACACGGCAGGGAAGGAGCACAGCCGAAGGCCGGGAACAGCGGCTCACCAACAAAGGGAGGAGACCGCTCCGCCCACCGGCACCCCAAGACACGCACACCCAGCCTCTCGGGCCGACCGCCTCGACCCCCGAGAAGGCACCGCATCTCCAACAGCGACAGCCTCCCCCTACTCGAGCGAGGATGGCCGGGACACGCCACGGGCAGCGAGCCACCAGACGGGGCACGGGAAACGGGAACGACACCACCGCCCAGCTTCGGGCACCTGGGGGTCGACCGGGAGCTTTCTCGGGAGCACCGCAAGAGAGCCGGGAGCTGCAGACGCTTTTGCACCGCAGCACGGGAGTCCACGGGGCACAGAGCCCACCCTCGCCGCGGAGAGGGCCGGCCCCGTGGCGCTGCAAGTGGCCGGAAAGGGGAGGCGAGATCAGAGTTGCCCCCCTTGCCGGCACACAGGTCCCCGATCTCACGGCAAGAGCGGGGAGAGCGCGGCCGAGCCCGGATGCCGCACCCCTGCCTCCCGCACACCACCAACACGGTGGGACGGAGAGGCGAGGGGCCCACGAGCAGCACGAGAAGAGCGGTCCCATTCGCCATGAATGTCCGTCCCTCGCCTGGCGCAGCTTAGGCCCGGGCCCGAAGGAGATCGCATCACCACCACATCGATCACGAGAAGGGATGGGGAGACAGCCACGCGGCACTCGGAGGCAGCGGGCCCGGGAGCGAAGCGTGACCCTGGGCTAGACGTAGCCAGGGGAGAGAGAGAGCGAAAGGAGGAAAAAAAAAAAAAAAAAAAAAAAAAAAAAAAACCATTGGCCACCTGGCAAGGCGCAGATAGGTACGACACCCCGAGCCCATGGCACCCCAAGCTTCCGGGAACGCCGGGGACCACCGCGGCCAGCGAGAGTACCGGAAGGAAGGCAGCGACAAGAAAAAAAAAAAGCCGGTGCTCGGGAAGACCGGCACAACCAAAAAGAAAAAGGCCAAGAAGACTCAGCAAAGGCCGCCACACCAGGGAGGGCACCGCAGCAGGACGGGCTACTGCTGCGTGAACAGGGTGTGGACCGGAAAAAAAAAACGGGGGCCGGCTCCCCCTCTTCCCGCCTTCTCGGGCACCCCACGGGCGGAGAGCGCATGCCGACAACCGCCTTCCAAAAGGCTGCCGGCGCAGGGAGAAAACACGGGCAAGTGAGCGGCACAGCGCAGACCACCCCCCCGGGCCGACCCGGGAAGGTCTTCCTCGAGCGGGGAGACAGGCATCACTCAGGCAACCGGGCGGTCGAGTGACCCAGACGCCACCGCCATCCACCAACCACACGAGCCACCACAGGGCCAGGGCCTGCGCAGGGCGGCGGGAGCACGCGGGAGGAGGAGGCGGGGAAGGGGCACCCGGGGCGGCAGCGGGGAAAAGCCCGGGCACACGGCACCCCGAGAGACGGCTGAGCACCCACTGACAGCCACCGAGAGAGGGCATGTCAGCACCATCCTGCAGGTACAAATCGCACACGTCACGACACGAAAAGTAGGTCCTCCAGCAGGGGGGATAACTCGCTCACGTCACGGGCCTCTCGGAACCCAATCTCGGTACCGCTGTCCCCAACACCTCCCCAACGGGGAGAAACACGGAACTCGCGGTACAACTGGTCGACCACGCAAAAAAAAAAAAAAAAAAAAAAAAAAAGTACACGAGAAGCGAGAGCGGGCTGGGAGGTGGCGGAGATCAGAGCAAGCCTTCCCCGGTATCTCGGGCACTCAGACGTGCGCACCCGCCCGGACACGCATGGGCTCACGGCCCGGTCGGTAGGGGGCGTCCTACCGGGCAGGCAGGCGCGCGGCCCCGGCCCCGGCCCCGGAGTCGGCTGGGCAGCCGGGGGCACCCACGCACACACACACACCGGGAGCGGGTCCGGGTCCCTGACTCCGGAGGTCTTCCTTCCTCCCGGCAGGGGCCCAGAGGCCAGGGCGAACCGGGCGAGTCCACGCCGGCGTCCCACACACCTCAGTACCTGGGTCCCGCCGGGTTCCGAGGTTCTCGTCGGCCGCACACGCGGGCACCTCGGGCCCGACGACCCTCCTAGGCGGGGGACCGCGCGTCCGGGCCCCCGCCACCCACCGGCGATCACTCGGGGACCGCGACTCCGGAGACGTCGGTCGTCCCCACCGCCACCGCCTCGGACCAAAGCCCGGGTGATACGCGGAGTCAGAGGGCCAGGGGGCCGCCGGGAGCCGCCCGAGCCTGCTGTAGGGGAGAGGACCCGAAGACCTCGGGCCAGGCTTCCCTCCGGCCCCCCCGGACCCAGGCGGGGCGGCCCAGCGTACCTGCCTGGGAGTCATACCGCGGGCGGGGACTGGCCGGTCGGCCGGCCTACCGACCGAACGACCGACCGAGCGACAGACCGGTGTGGGGGCCCGACAGACCGGGGAGGCCGTGACCCAGAGCCGATCGGTCGGCTCGCCGCCACCGCCGCCGGCCTTCCCCAGCGCCGCCCGTGCCGCCACGCACGCCTCCTCTCTGGGCCGGCTCGCCTCCCCTAGGCGGGGTAGGCGGGGGAGAGAGCGAGGAGGAGGCCTCGGGGGCCCCGACGGAACTACTGGTCGACCGGACAAAGCTGCCTCCCGGACGCCGGGAGGAGACGCGACGCGCAACCCGGCCCCTCACTCTCCTGCAGGTGCAATCTGCGACGGACCGGCCGCTCCGGCTCCACAGCGACGCCGCGGGGACGGCCGCGCCCGGCAGCCGGGAGAGGCCGGCCCTCTGCCGGGACGCACTACGCCAGACGCCCTCCTTCGCTCGGCTGAGGACGAAGGACCTGTCATATAAAAGCGGACGCCAGGGGGCGCGCGACAACCGCCTTCCCCTGAACCGACACCAGCGAGTCGCTCTGCCCGGGATCGGCGCTCGCCGGCCGGCTCGGAGCTCCGCGGACGGCCGGCCCGGAGACAAACCACCGCGCTCCCCGCCCCCGCGCCCCGAGAGGCACCGCAGAGGTCGGGACGAGCGGCCGGGCCCCCTCGGCAACCTCCGGAACGCCGCCGCCGCCGCCGCCGCCACCGGAGCCCCCGGAGACCCTGGACTGAGGCGGCGGCGGCGGCGGCGGCGAAAGTGAAACCAACCGTGGCGGCGGCGGCGGGCGGGCGGGACTCGCCGCCCCAAAGCGGCCCGCCGCGCCCGAGAACGCGGACGCGACTCGGGGAAGGAGATGGATGGGGTCCCGAGCGGGGACGCTGAAGCCGACCGGCCGGCTCCCAGGTGCGCGACCGCCGCCACCGGTGGCGGCCCCCACCCACCCCGGCTGTCATCACCCGACACCACCCCCGAGTTTCTCTGCCCGGGATGGATCGGCGATCGGCACTCGCCGGCCGGCTCGGGGCTCCGCGGACAGCAGGCGCGGAGAGAAACGGCCGGCCGCGCTCCCTCCCCGCCCCCGCGCCCCGAGAGGCACCGCAGAGGTCGGTCGGGGCCAAAGCGGCGGCGGCCGGGGACGGCCGGGGCCCCTCTGCAACCCCCCGAGCAACGCCACTGGAGCCCCCGGAGACCTACACTGAGATCCCGCCTCCCGTGAAGCCGACAGTGAAACCGTGGCGGGCCGGCGGGCGGGCGGGCGGGCCGGCCGGCCGGCCTCGCCGTCACGCAGCAGCGGCCCGGGGACCGGTGAAGCTGGCCGGCCAGCCCCGAAACAGAAGACGGACGGGCACCTCCACCACCCGTGCCCGCCCCCCCCCCTCCAACATCGCCGCTTCCACCCTTTGCCCCGTTCACGCCGGCCTGCCCGCCTGCCCCACCCACCCCACCCCACCCCACCCGAAAACTCCTACAATCGCTCACGCCAAGAGGAGAACCCGGGTAGGGAGGGAGCAGAACAGAGAGACCGGGTCCGAGAGCCCGTCTTCCCAGAGAAAACAGGGGTCTTCGTGGATGATGAAGGAGCAAACGGTGCATGAGCCTCGGGGGAAGGAAGGGGTGGGGGGGCTGGGAGGGGTGGAGAGCGGCCTGGGGAAAAACCCACCCAGTACTAAAAGTACTGCCTTTGCTGTGACTGGCATGATTGGTGACTGACGGAGTGAGTGAGTGAGTGAGTGAGTGAGTGGACCCACTCTTCTCTCCCTATTGGGTGTTCACCGTGGTTTCCCTGACCTGTGCTGCGAGTGAGTTGGTGGGTGGGTGGGTGGGTGGGTGATGCACCTGCTCTCTTTTGGTCAGAAGGTGGAACTCCTCTGAACACTGAAGGCACTGCAGATACACGAGACCTGGGATCCAAACAAATTCCATGACATGGACACCTGGCATGCATGGCATGGTGGTGTGGCACGGATTTTAAAGGAAGTAGGATAGTGTTTGCCATGCACTGTGTGGAAAACGAACGATGCAACGTGTGGGCAGGGATGGGGAAGCAAGCGAAAGAAGGGGTAAGGTTGTTCCGAAAAAAAAAAAAAAAAAAAAAACCTAATAATGATAGCAATAAGGACTGGGAATGTGGCTTAGCGGTACAGTGCTGGCTTGGAGCAAAAAGCAGCTCAGGGACGCTATCCCAGGCCCAAGACTAGAGGAAAAAAAAAAATCCTCCTTGGAAATGAAGGAACCATGTACCTATTTACCATCTCATCTGCCCAGGCCCTTTCTGTGACCGCCTGACAGTTCACAAGCAGTCTCTCATTCTCCCTCCCACTAGCTACCCCTCCTCTGTCTCTGTGTCTCTCTGTGTAAATTTCATCTGTCTACTGTGTGTCTGTGTGTCTGTGTGTCCGTCTGTCTCTGTCTCTGCCTCCCTCCCCCCCCCCCTCCAGTCCTCTCGCTCCCTCTTCCACCCTGAGTAGGTGCAGTGACACACATGAGACACTGGACCCCGAGCTCCAAGAGAGTTTCATTTTCAACAACCCAGCAGAATTGACAGCCGGTGGGTCACTCGTCACTCCGTATTCTCCAGATGAGCCTCTTCACCAGAACTTCCTCAACACGGCGGAATCACTGTCCGCCATGACAGGCAGTGTCCGCTAGGTGGCGACCCAGGACAAGGGGAAACAGCCGACCCAACATCGATCAAGCCCCCGCCCCCCCCCCTTCCGGGCACCCGAGAACAAACCTCCTCACCCACCCAGGGTGGGGAAGAGGTCTTTGTGCAAGCACTCTAGCAGTGGGCCACACTCCTGGCCTCCGTACTACACAGAAATGGATGTATTGTATTTATCTTCCTATTTATTTCGCCAGTCTGGGGCTTGAACTCAGGAGGGCCGGCCTGCCTGCCTGCCGGCCGGCCTGCCTGCCGGCCGGCCTGCCTGCCGGCCGGCCTGCCTGCCTGCCGGCCGGCCTGCCTGCCTGCCTGCCTGCCTGCCTGCCTGGGCGCTGTCCTTAGACACTTGTGGCTCAACACCACACTCCCAGCCCATACTAACAATATTTATATTTATTTTATGTATTTATTTATTCGTTTATTTATTTTAAAGACAATTGACGGTACACATTTTATTTACAGTGTTGTACGCTGTCTTAATACAGGGACCGCTTCTCTACTTGAGCCATTTTTCACCAAAGCAAAATAACCTAAGTAATACAAAGGGTTAAAATACAGCATCGAGGTACAAAAACAGACATACTCATTCTAGTTAGGAATGTAATCAGGATGTTACATTTTTTTAGAAGCCACAATTATGTTTAGGAAATCACATAAACATAGATCACTGATTTGAATAAAATGCATACACTTGAAGCAAAGCTTTGTAGTGACCAAACACAAAAAAGTTACCAAAGAATGCACAAAATTAATGTTTATTCCACCTTTGTGTCCTATTCCTGGGTCCTTCGCCAATGTGACATGAGGAAAAAACAAACGCAAAACAGATGAAACACTGAAATCAGAATCAGTAATGTGATCAAGTAGGGAAACAGATACATTAAAATCTAGCGGCCGTCAGCAAGAGTACAGCAAAGATCATGCTGTAAAAAGAAACAAAGAAAACTGCTAGAAAACTGTAGGCATCCTATTCTTTCAAACCAGCAAAATACGCTCCTGCATAACAATGACACATACACAGAATTTTTTTCCCATAAAGGTATAGAAATGCAAGTTCTTTTTCAATATTGTGGATGGGCAAATGTGTGTGTCATGGTCATTTTACTAGGCTTTTACAGAGTGAGCCAGGAACACATGTATAGATCCTGGGGATGACGTGTACTGTCATTCTTTGATTGGTATAGTGGACACTCTAGCAAAAGTTAAAAAAAAAAATGAATGCAGAAGTACAAGACAAAGGCGAATGAGACTTCCCTTATTTTTTTTTTTTTTTTTTTTTTTTTTTTTTGCCAGTCCTGGGCTTGAGCTCAGGGTCTGAGCACAGTCCTTGGACTTTCTCAAGGCTAGAGCTCTACCCCTTGAGCCTCAGCACCACTTCTGGCTTTTTTTCTATGTATGTGGTACCAAGGAATGGAATCCGGGTCTTCTTGCAGGCTAGGCAAGCACTTTAACCACTAGGCCAAACTCCCGGCCCCAGAGACTTCTCTTACATCTTAGTCACATTTAGATGGAATCAAATTTAAATGCAAATGCAGTCCACTCTGCTTCGATGAGGCTTTGGTTCAGCTCCCAGTCTCCATTGCCTGACGCAGTCTCCTATGAGAACGCTCCGAAGGTGTCTTCTTAAACCACAAACCTATTTTTAGTGGTGGAGCCGCTCTTAGTAGCTGTTGTTGTTTTTTTTTTAAATTCCCCCCTCCCCCCCCCCCCCCAGTCCTGGGGCTTGAAGTTTAGGCCCGAGCATCCTCCATGGGCTCTTTCCTCAAGGCTAGCAGTCTGCCACTTGAGCCATAGCACCACTTCCATCTCGTCTATGTACTTGGCACTGAGGAATCAAACCTGGGTCTCCGTGCATGCTAGACAAGCACTCACTCTACCGCTCTAGGCCAAACTCCCAGCCCCCTGACCAATTTTTAAAAGTTAAAAAAAAAATGCAATGCTAACGATGATGACACCTTGGCAGAAAACGCTGGAAGTGGTTCTGTGGCTCCATTGGCAGAATACTAGCCGAAGAAAGGTCCAAGGACCGAGCGCCCAGGCCCTAACTTCAGGTCTGAGGACCTGGGGTGGCGGGGAGGGAGGGGGATCTCGGCCCTGGGAATGAACTGGCAAAATACGAACTGAGTACTAACTCGCTAAACTACATCGATAGCATCTGCCCAAAAAGCCAGATGGAAGTGGATTTGTGGCTCCAATAGTAGAACTTCAGTCTCAGGTGAGAAAGCTCAAGGACAGCAATCCAGGCCCCAGGCAGGCCCAATCATCCATCATCCTCAATGATCATCATCATCATCTGTGATCCTGAAATCTCTCGCCTGGGAAATCTCTCACCTGGCCCTGGCCCTGGCCCTGGCCCTGGCCCTGGCCCTGGCCCTGGCCCTGGCCCTGGGCCTGGCCTGAGCTTGGGAAAATGAAGAGGAGACCAGACTCCTGACTTCCTCCCCTCTCTCCTCTCTCCCCAGGGAGGTCAGCCAAGTGGGGGGTCAGCCGCACGGGGCATTTCGTACTCACACACCCGGCTTCACCGAAGGGTACAGGGCAGAGCCCAGTCCTGCCAAGACATGCCCACGCCCTCCCCCAATTCTGTCTGTGGACTGGGGCGGCACTCACTCCGCCACAGGCAGGGGGCGGGTGGTAGCAGTCTGACCAGTCCAGCTAGTAGGAGACAAGCCAGCCAGCCCATCGCTGGCCCAGGAAAGCAGGGAAGTGGCCGGCAGCAGAAAAAAAATACTCCCAAAGCTGCCTTTTCCTGCCCAAGGATCAGGACAAGCACACGAGAGGCTGTGTTTGTGAAGACAGAGTAAAGAGTGAGCCATTTCCCCGCGCGCGCGCGCGTGCGCGTGTGCAGTGTGTGTCGCTGGCCCAGGAAAGCAGGGAAGTGGCCGGCAGCAGAAAAAAAAATACTCCCAAAGCTGCCTTTTCCTGCCCAAGGATCAGGCCAAGCACACGAGAGGCTGTGTTTGTCAAGACAGAGTGAAGTGTGAGCCATTTCCCCGCGCGGTGTGCGGTGTGTGTCTGCGGGGGGGGGGGGGGGGGCGGGGGGGGGGAGAGACGCCGGGTGGGTGGGGGTGGGGGTGGGGGTGGGGTGAAGGCAAGCCACTCAGCTAGTCAGCTCCTCCCCAGAAAAGCTCGGACTGCGGACTGTGCTTTGTCTTGTAAATGTTGTCATGGCAACGGCCTGACATTCCTGTTAGGCTTCACCCTGCGGGTGGGGGTGGGGCCTGGGGAAGAGAAACCACCAAAGGGAAATAAATAAAAAAAAAAAAAAATCAAATACTACAGAGAACCAAACAAACAACAAGACAAACAGCTAGCGGGCCCGGAATTCCACGACCGCTACCTTCAGGAAAATCGTTTCAAGGAAGTAGGATCGATGAGACCGGGAGTTTGGCCTAGTGGGAGAGGGCTTGCTTAGCAAACGGGAAGACCCGGCTTCCATTCCTCAGTGAAGTCAGAAACGAATGCTGCAGCTGTTGCTGCTGTGGTTGACGACGTGGTAGAGCTCTGGCCGGGAGAAAGCCCAGGCCCTGAGTTTCAGTTCGGGAGGCACGGGAAAGTACCGCTAGGCATTCACAGACAAGACAGCCCGGGTGCACACCTTCCAAATGCAGGGCTCCAGTGAAGGCAATCCCACCAGGAAGGAGGCAGTCTCAGAGGCCTGGTTGGAGGGTAGGCCTCAGCCTAAAAATGACCTCGATACTGTGTTTTTCATGTTTCCCCTTCGGGGCCCTCTGTCTGTCTGTCTGTCTGTCTGTCTGTCTGTCTGTCTGTCTGTCTGTCTCTGTCTCTGTCTCTCTGTCTCTGCCTCTCTGTCTGTCTGTCTGTCTGTCTGTCTGTCTCTGTCTCTCTGTCTCTGTCTCTGTCTCTCTCTCTCCCCCTCCCTCCCTCCCTCCCTCCTTCTCTCTCTCTCCCTCCATCCCCCTCTTCTTTTTCTGTACTTTGAACCGGAGAGTTATTGAGCACCTAAAATTCTGTATTTTACTTAGATCTGGTGACTTGGTGGAGACAGAAGAAAACCAGTTTTCTTAGGAAACATGGATAAGGGGAGGGAGGAAAAGGAGGTAGGGTTTCTCTCCTTTCTCTGTCTTTTTTTTTTTTTTTTTTGGGCCAGTCCTGGGGCTTGTACTCAGGGCCTGAGCACTGTCTTTGGGCTTCTTTCTCAAGGCTAGAGCTCTACCACTTGAGCCAGAGCACCACACACTTCTGGGTTTTTTTTTTTTATTGTGATTATTTTGCCCCCTATGGATGTGGTTGGTACCAAGGAATGGAACCCCCGGGCCTTTGCGCATGCTAAGCCAGCACTCTTCCACTAGGCCAAACTCCTGTCCCCTCATTTCTGTATTTGTTTGCTGGTTTTGGCCAGTCCTGGGGCTTGAACTCGGGGCCTAGGCACTATCCCAGAGCCTCACTGCCCCTTGTGGCTTTTCCTGCCTATGTGTGAGTGACTGAGCAATGGAAGTCCGTGAAGAACTGACCCGCACTCAGTTTTCCCTGGAGCTTACAGATGCCAGGGAAACCTTGCAGCAGCAGCAGCAGCAGCAGCAGCAGCAGCAGCAGCAGCAGCAGCAGCAGCAGCAGCAGCAGACTGTCTGACTCCAGCATAGCCAATGTACCCGAGCTTGCCCACCTGTAAACATGCCACCACCACTGGGGCCCAGACTTTGGAAAGCCCACCCCACCACCCCGCCCGACCTTCCCTTGTGGACGTTTTCTCGGTTTTCTTTTGGGTTTGGGGTGGGGGGGGGTTTCTTCAACTCTTTCATTCACCCCCGCCTGCCTCCTTGCTCAGACCTCCCTCACCAACCCCACTCCTGAACCCCCTTCCACACGGTCTCCAAGCCTGCGGGAAGGCTGTGACCCCCCCCCCCCCCCGCAGGCTGCTGCTGCGCTATCTATCCCAGTCAACAGTGGAAGATCATCCGGCCTGTTTCCTTCTTTCTCCCCCAGTTTTTCCTAACACTGACTTGAGTGTTTCAGGTAGGCTAGGCAGGCACTGTCCCATGAAACCGCATTCCCGGCCCCACCATGATTGTTTTTGGTGCGCGTGCAAGTCACAAGACCATCCCCACCCACCAACCCCCCCCCCAAAAAAAAAAAATTAAGTCGATACGCATCTCCTGTGAGTAGAGAAGAAAGACCAAGTTGCCGGGCACGGTGGCCACTCAGGAGGCTGAGGTCTGTCTGAGGACCAAGGTTCAGAGCCAGCCTGGGTACCACAGGACGACCCGACCCGAGAGACACTTATCTCCCCCAAATACACTCTAGGAAACGGGAAGTGGGGCTTGGCTCCAGGGTAGGGTGCCAGCCTTCACGTGAAGAGCGCCCACCCGGGGCCTAGTTCGAGCCCCAGGACCCACCCCCCAAAAAAGGAAGAAAAAAAGACAAAGAGGAAGGGGAGGAAGCCATTTGGGGGAAGGAACAATGAAGGAAATGCCCCCCAAACATCCAGAACTCAGTCACTGACTGGGTCACCTGAACGTGACTAGTCGATCTATCCGTCCATCTGTCCAGCCTGATACTTGTGGATGGATGCCTGCCTGCCTGCCTGCCTGCCTGCCTGCCTGCCTGCCTGCCTGCCTGCCTGCCTGCCCGATTCGTGTCTCTACCCACCCACCCCCACCCCCACCAACACTTGTTCACTCCTGCTTTTGTTTCTGTCTCCCTGCCAGCCTGGAAACCACGGGCAGCAGCTTCCACTGCAGAGTCCAGGAAGGAACACACACACACACACACACACACACACACACACACACACACACACACACACACACACACACACACTGCACTGAAGCACCTACATGGCGGGGGCTCCCAGAAATGCAAAGAATCCATTTAGTGGCCTCTCAGCTCATTTGCAGCACCGATACTGTGTCAACATGTCACTTCATCACTGTTTCTGAAGATGGAAATTCCTCTGACCCCAGCTGTACCCCCTCACCACCCACCCAAGAGGGGCAGTAAGGGCAGTAGGTTTTGATCACCGTGTGTGTGTACGAAGGTTAAGAGCGTAAGATCTTCTGGGAGCATGGTAGTTATGAAAACAAAGTAGCAGGGGTGGGCTAGAATAGAACGGTGGCTCTTTAAAACACACGCACAAGCAAACAATAGGCTAAGAAGGAAGACCCAAAAAAGGCCCAAGGACCGCAGGGGGTGGACCGCAGTCCGTGGCAGTGGCTCACCCAGTTGCTGGGGAGTCTGACATCTGTGGGTAGAGATTCAAGTCCAGCTCAAGCTCCAAACTTTCTCTGTCTCTCTTTCTCTTTCTCTCTCTCTCTCTCTCTCTCTCTCTCTCTCTCTCTCTCTCTCTCTCTTTCTTTCTTTTTTCTCTCTCCTCCCTCCCTCCCTCCCTCCCTCCCTCCCTTCCTTCCAAGTTATGGCCCCTGAACTCAAGGCCTGGGCACTCTGGCCTTGATCTCTCTGGAGGCTACGGAGTGCCTGCACCACTTCTGGCTTTTCTGTGTACGCAGTCCAGAGAACCTAGGGCTTCATGCGTGCATGCTACGCAAGTATTCTATCACTGGGTCACACTCCTGGCCCCCTTTTGAGATTCTTCATCGTGATTCCTCACTACAAATGCCACAAGTGGACCCTGGCCCCTTCCCGCCCCGCCCCTCCCTGGGCCATTCCAGGTGACCAAGGCCAGCAGCGCGTGTCCGCCATCTAGTGTCAACTTTCGGAAACTACCAGGGCTGTGAATTCCCATGGCGGGTCTGTCCTTCGATTCGGTCCGGTAGGACCTGGGGTGGGTGCAGGCCACAGAGAGTAGGTGAGATGGACATTGAAAATCAGTACGTGCAGGGACACACACCAACCAGCCAGCGCCCAAATTCCGGCCACCTATGCTCTTCTCTTCCACTCAGTCGGGTCGGGTCAGGCCGGGCTGGGCCGGGCCTAACCAAGACTAGCTCTTCACAGAAACCAGGGAGGGGTTGTTGTTGGTGGTGGTGGTGGTGGTAGTGGTGGTGGTGGTGGTGGTGGTGGTGTGCAGGAGGAGAGAGAGAGAGAGAGAGAGAGAGACAGACAGACAGACAGACAGACAGACAGACAGACGACAGACAGACACAGAGAGCGCAGGAGAGCCCTTCTCGAGTGTTCTGTCAAAGCATACATCTGCATGGAAGGGGTTTCGGGTGTGTGTGTGTGTGTGTGTGTGTGTGTGTGTGTGTGTGTGAAGTCATGTATCCTATTCCTGAGGAATGTCACTGTCACCCCTCTACACATGACACCCCGACAATGAAGAAAGCAGAAGCAGCAGCAGCAGCACAAGCAGAGGAAGAAATAAATAGAATTCATTCTTCCGGTGTGTTGGGTGTGGCTGGGCTTGGACTGCTGTGTCACTCAGTCCTTCTCCACGACTAGCAAGGCCGGTGTCTCCCTGGTCAGTCACATCCTCAAGTCCCCTCCCTGGTGCTTGGACACTCCCAGAAACCGGCGGCGAGCGAGTTCAGGGGCCAACCCAACCTATCCCACCACACCCCCCCCCATCGTTCATCTGTCCATCCGCCCCCCTGCCCACCCGCCCCACACCCCGACCCCGAAGAACCTTCTCTCTCCATGCCGCCCCCCCCCCGCATCAGACGTCAGAAATGCAACCCCCTTTCATCTTGGGAGTGGAATACAAACACAAGCCAAAGACAGTGAGATTCAAGCAAATGGGTCCTTTTATTTTATTTCCAGGAGAGGGCTGTGAGGTTATGGTGGGGGCAGGGGGGCGGGAGCTGGGGAGGAGGAAGAGGCAGGGGCAGGGGCAGGGGCAGGGGCAGGAGCAGGAGCAGGAGCAGGAGCAGGAGCAGGAGCAGGAGCAGGAGGAGGCTTGCTTCTTCCCCAAAATCTCGCCTCGCATCCCTGGCTCAGCAAAACCTCCACACACACCAAAGGTGCACTGGATCGGATTCCTAGCTGGCTGCCTTCTGCTAAGTGCTGAGTTGGTTCAGGCATCGCTCCCTGGTCCGGTGGTCTATCCAGCGGTCCCTGGTGGGGTGTGGAAGATAAAGAGATGTTACAAGGAGGAGCATTCTTTCCTTCCTCATCATGGTTTTGTTTGTAACTTCATACCCCCCCACCCCCACACGCCCACACGCCCCCCCATCCACTTTCTATACACTTCTCAGGAAGGCACAAACCTCTGCCAGACATCTGGTTGACCTTCGGAACAAAACAGAGCCATCTGGTCGACCTCCAGGACGGAACACAGACATCTGGTCGACCTCGGCGTGCTTAGGCAGGGACAACTGGTCGACCTGGACCTTTCGTGGAGGGAAGGAGTACGACTCCCCCCGGAGTCCCCCGGACTCGACTCCCCCGGACTCCCCCGGACTCCCCCGGACTCCCCCGGACTCCCTCCGAGTCCGAGTCCGAGTCCGAGTCCGAGTCCGAGTCCGAGTCCGAGTCCGGGTCCGGGTCCGGGTCCGGGTCCGGGTCCGGGTCCGGGTCCGGGTCCGGGTCCGGGTCCGGGTCCGGGTCCGGTTCCGGGTCCGAGTCCGAGTCCGAGTCCGAGGGTTGTCGCTAGGTCCTCGGCGGGTCCTCGGCGGGTCCCTGAGTCCTTGGTCCCCCGTGTCCACGGACCCCGGTCCCCGGTCCCCGGTCCCCGGTCCTTGGTCGGTCCCCGAATTCTTGCGTCCCGGGTCCCTGGGATCCTCTCCTCCGTCCGTGCCGCGGGTTGTCGCTAGGTCCCCGGTGGGTGGGTCCCCAGGATCCTCGACGTCCGAGTCCGAGTGCCTATCCGAGTCGCGGGTTGTCGGCAGGTCCTCAGCGGGTCACCCCGTCCACGGCATGTCCCGGCGGCTCCACGGACCCCGGTCCTTGGTCCTCGGTCCTCGGTCCTCTGCGAGTCCCCTGCGGGTCCCCGAATTCTCGTGTCCCGGGTCCCTGGAATCCTCTCCTCCGTCCAAGTCGCGGGTCGCGGGTCGCGGGTCGCGGGTCGTCGTAGGTCCCCGGCGGGTTCCCGGGTCCCCGGTCCGCGGTCCCCGTTCTCCGGTCCTCGGCGGGTCCGAGTCCGAGTCCGAGTCCGAGTCCGAGTCCGAGTCCGAGTCCGAGTCCGAGGGTTGTCGCTAGGTCCTCGGCGGGTCCCCGGACCCCGGACACCGGTCCTCGGTCCTGGTTTCTCGGTGGGTCCCGGGTCCCCGGTCCTTGGGATCCTCTCCTCCGTCCGAGTCCGAGTCGCGGTTTGCGGTTTGTCGCTAGGTCCCCGGCGGGTTCCCGGGTCCCCGGTCCCCGGTCCCCGGTCCCCGGTCCCCGGTCCCCGTTCTCCGGTCCTCGGCCGGTCCTTGGCGGGTCCTCGGATTCCCGCGTCCCGGTGCCCTGGCGCATCCCCGGGATCCTCTCCTCCGTCCGAGTCGCGGGTCGCGGGTTGTCGGT